>VWZX01007345.1:7380794-7443742 GCA_013399015.1 Galbula dea | reverse complement strand
ATATGTATATATAAAACATAAATATGTATGCATAAAACAAACACACACCACCACCACACACAAATCCAAACCATCCCAGACTTTTGAAAGTCTGATCACGGGATGGTTAACATTGATCTTCAAGAAAGCTGGATAGCTCCTTAAGACTATAATGATATAGGGAAGTAAAAAAAAAAAAAAAAAAATCAAACCATGTATTTTAACTTAAAGTCTATCTTCCTGCTGTCTCTGAAGTACAGACTGTCCCATAATTCATGAAAAGAAGAGGAAAACAAAAAGTTCCTGGGAAAACCATTAAGACAGTGAGCTAGTTACAAAAACAACACATGACAAGAATTTGCAAACACCTGTTATAGTTTGTGTATGCACTGACTGGAGAACATAACAGCCAAAACTCTCTGCCAGAAGAAATATGCTTTAGTTTTCTACAATCAAACCTAAGATTTCACCTGGAGAACAGCTGAACTTCACAAACAAATTCTCTGAGGAACTTCAATTTCTAGCTCAACTTCTTCCAAAGATATTATTAACATTTAAGAAGGAAAAACATAGCTTAGCAGCCAAAGATGTAATGCAGACACTAAAGAGCTTGCACATTACTCTGCCAAGATCTGCTGTCTCTGTTGCCTTCTTAGAGAATAAGTTTGCCCTTGGGACATGTCTTTCAAGCAGCTGGAGCCCTTGGGGCATTTCATGAGAAAATGACTTCTAGGAACACTTTTACTTAAGCTCTGATGCATGCACTACTGCCCTCCCTCTTTCTAGGCCAGTTATTGTTATGTATCCTGTATTTCAGGGTGCAGTGACAAGAGTACACTTGAACCCCATGATCCTCATAACAGGCCCCCAATAGTAACAGATAAGTAAAAATAAATTATCAGTATTAGAAGATACTGGTTTAAAAGTGGGAAATGTTCATATCAAAAGCAGTCAAGCGTCTGTTTTTGGAGCATGTGGCTAAGCTAGTTGCTCTTTTCTCTTAACTCCCATGTCTTTATCTTCCCCAACATACTATTTACCATCCAGTATCTGGAGGCCTCTATGATTAGACTCAACCACATTTCCTTTCAGACTTCATGACTATCCTTTTCCTCTCCAGGACTTTACACAACATGCCTCATGCACAGGGCACCACCACTGAGGGAATAATCAACATTCAGAGCAAGGGCCAAGGAGAAGCCCATTAGAGCAGCAGGAGTGATAGCAGCACTGGCATTTTCATTACTGTTCTCACCAGTAAGGAAGGGTCTGGCTCAAGATGGTGTGCTTGAATGGCAAAAATATTCTGTAGGTTTGCCTAAGACTTCCTGATGTCTCAGCACTTGCCTGATGACCTTCCTTTTCAGACAGATCTTTATTACAGGTTTTTAGCCAGGAGTTCAAAGGAGAAGCACTGACAAAATGAGATGATTCCCTCCACACCCCAGATCACAGCTTGCCAGAGTGGAAAGGAATTATCTTGCAACCTTTTATTCTTCCAGACAACAACATGAATACTCAATCAAGAAGCAGCAATGAACATAAAGGTTCAGAGACAAGCACTGATATTTGCATGACATCAGAATAAATAATTCAAATAGAACTTCTTGAGTCTGCAAAATGAGGTTGAGCTTTTTCCCAAGAGTCACCTCTGTTTAATTATGTTCCTCATATCACACATTCTCAGTAAAAAGAAAAAAAGAAATCTGAAATACTGATTTTTCCCAAAAATATGTTGAGATACTAGTAAGAAAGCCATATTTAACTAGTACATCAGTAGAAAGGGAAAGCAAGATCAAAACACATGTATGTTTTTCTATATTCTAACAGCAACATTTTTATTACTGCTTTCAGTTTCAGCAGAGTTCAGACTTGAATGACAGAAGTCCACCACCCCAGAAAACAAATATGCAAGTGGAAAGCCTGGCCACTTTTCTGCTACAATGCTTCACTGAAACTATGGCTTCTTTAGTTTAAATTTACACATAGACATGCATCTGAGAATCAAAGGTCCATGTTTTTACTTCAGTGTTGTGTCCAGAGCTGTCCAACAAGTAATAGCAACTTGACCACATAAACTTACTGTAAGACTAACTCATAACTGAGTTATGATCATTATTTTCATAGGGCACTGGGACAGGTTCTTTGCATGAAACCAGCAAAGGAGTCATCAGAATAGCAAGAATCTTGCCTTTTCACCACCCAGAAAGGAAAACCTTTTATATATAGCCTTAGAGGTACTGGTAAAGGAAGATACTGTCTTAGCTCTACCCAAAAGCAAAAGGTTTCTCCTACATTTGATAGATCAGGCAATATACAACCTACCTTGGCAAAATTCAGATTTAGTTTTGACATGCTGCTCTTTCAATTCCCCTTTCACGACTGAGTGTGTGTCTGTTTACGTCCATTTGCAGTCAGTATTTCACTCTTCAGCAGCTAACAAACTAACTCCTGACATTATCAAATCAACCAGATGAAGGCTGACTTCTCACTCAAGATATTATGTGGCATAATTCCTCAGTTATTCCCTTGCAAATGGGTCTGACAAGTGCTGTATGATGTGCAAACCAAGTTATACAAACAAAAGCATGAGAGAGCATGAACAGAAATAAAATTATACAGAACAAACTTAGAACAGTAGTGACGTGGCACAGACAGCAATTAGTTGATTGACAATGCAACAGAAAAGATGAATTTACCATTAAAAGAAAAAGCCCTGAACAGCACATATAACATGTACTCCACAAGAATCAAAGACAATGGTTGCTCAGACAGAAGAGCTGTATTGACACCAGCATGAATATGTGTCGTCGTTGTCCCCCACACCAAAAATGTATTTTCTAAGGACCAGTCTCAGGTGGTGATGTAAAGATTCCTGAATTCTATCAGCATGTCATTATGTGACCTTGAGGAAAAAGGTTCACTTAAGTGCACAAGGTCTCCATTTACCTATTGTAGTATAGGTATATAATCAAAACAACACTTATCAATAGTGCAGAAGGGTTGTGAGGTTTAATTGTTAAGTGCTTCAAGGTCCTCAGCTGCATAATGGCAATCTTTATTAAGTTCTGTTTATTGGCTATCACATCCCTTAAGCATTAGCTTTGTAGAAGCTCTAGACATTTTTTAATCCTTTATTTTTTTGGAATATTGTAGTCCAAAGGTGACTTTTTTATGAACATCTAGAAATTACTGATAAGAGTACATTTTATCAAAACTCCACATCTGTTTGCCCATTGTAGCCCGTTGGCTTTGCCAGGGATACGTAGGAGAGATATGACATATGAAATTTTGGTCAATTAAATCCAGCTGGAATGCATGCAAAGAGACCAAATGGATACAGTTGGTTTTAAGAATGAGTTTATATGTTGTTGTTGGGGGGTTTTTTCCTCTTCGAATTCATAATCTTGTAGATATGGCACTTAGGGATGTGGTGATCTAACAGAGTTAGCAGTTGAACTTCATGATCTTAAAGATCTGCTGTAACCAAAATGATGCTATGATTCTATAATCTGCTGCAGAAGCATATTTAACATTTCCCTCTCACCAATAATAAATAGGATATCACCAGTCTGCTCAAACATAGCAATTCTTCCCAAAACATTAAGCATTGTTAACATAATGATTGTCCTTTTAAAAAAAAAAAAACAAACAAACCAGGTTTTAAACACAGGCTTTCTAATCCGAAGCTCAAAAATAGCTGTTAAGCATGACCTGACCATTGTGTTGATGGAGGCAATGTAAGACCGTACAGCAGCTCCTACTCAACTCCTTCTAGTTTCCCCATTAACCCACTTCTGGCCCATACAGCCCCACAGGAACATATCTATTGTCTACAACTGAGCAGGACTCTACCCACCAAGTACAGCAGTCCTTTTGCATCAAGGATCCTAGCTGCCTAGAACAGCAAGTAAACATATAAAGTTTGGTTCCACCTTAATTTAAGTGAAAAGAAATGACAGATTGTGTAGTATTACCTACATCAGTAAGGGGAAGGAAATCAATGAATGAAACCTATTGAGGGGTGGGGGAAGAAAAATTATTTCTATTTTTGGATATACACTCAGTTCTTTGAGGGAGCTGAGGGAAAGGATGCACAAATTATTTTCAATCTGATAGTTGCAAGTGATCAGAAGTAATATTCTGTATGCAATAAAACTAAGAAACTGTTGTCTGTCAAAAATGAGTGAATGTTGCCTTAGTAATAACTGATCTATTATTAATTCATACTTCAGAATAGATTTAAAATGTGTAAACAGCTTCAAGCAGAAAATTATAATATACAGGCTGTTTTAAATTCCTAATGGAAATACAGAACTCTAGGTAAAGTTAAATATTAAGTTAAAAAAATATCTATTTCTCTACAAATACCCTAAATTAATTACCTTATCACTATTATATGTGCCTGTATAAACAAATTGTTGGGTCATTGATGAGCTCAACTTTGTGAAGCACCCGAGAATGTGTGTTTGGAAAGGGATACCACAACTTGGGAGCATTTTGAAGTAACATACAAATCAGCTAACTTGGTCAAAAGATAACTCACTTGAGAATGATATAATTACTTTCAGTTTGCTTAAAGCCAAGCAAAAGTTGACACAGTGATTAAAAGGAGGGGGGAGCAAAAGAGAAAAAAATAAGAGTTACTTTATACTGCTTGAAATTGGGCTGTTCCAAGACCTAAGACCTGAGCTTATTTGAAGAAAGATTATCTTGACAAATTGGATAAACATTTTGTGCATGACAGGACGCTGATGGAGAGTCTGTTCTGCAAGCACACCTGGGGGATAGTTTGCTTAGTGTGTGACCAAGGTGTTCAGCTAACCCTGAGTCCTCCCAGGGCTCTTTGTTTACTCTGTGACAGGTAT
This sequence comes from Galbula dea, assembly GCA_013399015.1. Taxonomy (NCBI): domain Eukaryota; kingdom Metazoa; phylum Chordata; class Aves; order Piciformes; family Galbulidae; genus Galbula; species Galbula dea. The sequence goes on along the minus strand of VWZX01007345.1, from coordinate 7,438,895 downwards.
AGGCAGATCCAGAGCCGAGGCCTCCATAACAGTTCCTGCAGACTTTGCAGATGCATTTCACTCCCACCCCCTTGGGACAAAAATACCTCTTGGCTAGACTAGTTCACAAAAAGCTCCAGCAAACTTCCACAAATAAGTTCGCATTGAAAGAAGCCTATAGGCTGGCATTCAGTGACCAGTGCAAATAAGGTGTAATATCTTCATCCCTTGCCCTCCTTAGCCCTCAGCACTGACTAGAAGGGATCACCCCACAGCCCTGATAGTCAACCAGTGAAAGGAAAAATGTCTCTAAGCACAGCTTGCTGTTTAACAAGCATTACCTGTGCAGACTCTTCACTTTCATACGTCACAAAACAGGGATACAAAAGTCAGCATGATCATTTTGTTCTGCCTTCAATTTGATGTCAGAAACTGAGCAACACAGGACACTGTGGTCACTGGAGACCGCTGTGTAGGTTGTAGGTGACACCTGCTAGCATCACCTGAAGGACTCCTTTGTCCAAGCAGGCAGCAAGTAAATTTTTTGCTTCTTACAACAGAAGCAGTTATACTTGCAACTAAACCTTTGCAGATCCTAATGATCCACCCTCGGGGCTTTTTTCATGTGTTTGAAGTCAGGCAGACAAGGATTCTGTTCTCAAACCCTACAACATTTCCAAAGCTGCTACACATCCCTCCCTGAACCTTTTTGGAGTGAGCTGGTTTCCAGCTAGATGAGTTCTGGCCCTACAAGGTTCAAGGGCAAGAACTAATGCCAGGAGCATTAGTACAAAAGGACAAAAGGATGGGGACAGAGGAAGAGATGGCAGTGGAAGAAAATTTAGGAAAATCTGAAGCTATTATGGGAACATTATTTGGGACTACAGAGGTAGTCCTAAAGTCACTAACATATGGTAAAATCTCAGATCAGAACTTGTGTTTGTTTGGGGGTTTGTTTGCTTTTTTTTTCAAACACCACAAATTTTGGCCCAAGGCAGTTCTCACAAAAGTGAGGAAATAACCAATTCCTTAGAAACTCTCTCCTCAGCTCAGTTTCAGCATGGCTTTTGACAGAACTTAGTCCATGAGTATGCCCTTGGCCATCTTCTACCTCCAAAGCAATGAGCAGAGCCCAGAGGGCAGAAAAAGAGGAGGAGAAAATCTTTGGAGAATACAAGAATCAGAATGATATTTACCTCACGTCACTTTAGCTGTTACAAGGTAGGACAAGGCAACCTCTAGAGTAGGTCAAGCCTGATCACCAGCTGTCCAGGGAGGACACCCAGCTCTCTGAAACTGGATGACTAATTTTTTGTGGTTAAAACCCAGGGACTTATCTGCCATCTCAGGTTAACCAAGTCAAGCACACCAGTAGATGGTCTCAAAGAAACAAGAACACTGAAATGGTAAACTTCAAGTCAGATCTACTAAGTGTTCAGCAAAGCTGCTAGCAAACAGGGTAGGGATTGGGGGGGATATCTGTTTAACACTCCACCAGCACACCATCCCAAATCCTAATCCTCTACCTTGCCTTAATCTACTCTCTTCAAGGACAATTGGCTTCCATTACCTCTTCTTATTCATTAGGCATTTTAAGAGGAGAGATCAGAATTAGCCATCTAAAGTTGACATCTTAGATTGACCTTTTGAATATAAGCCATAGATGATATGTTTTAGATTGGAATGGCCTGTAATGCTTTTACCTCTTATATCCACCAAACCATGAAAGCAACTAAGCACTGACAACTTGCCATATAGCACAAATATGTTAATATTGCTTACTGGACCAAGGCAGGACTATAGAGATGTTCAAGGCATTTATTCTTAGTGCTAAGGGCCAGTTCCCTAAAGCAACAATCAGCTACTTCTGTACTACATCAATTTATTATTCTTCCTTTCTGACTAGCAGAAACAAACAAACAAAAGCAAGCCAGAGCAGCTCTGCAGCAAGGCCGTATCACCTAACACAGGTTTGATCTAAAATCCACAGAAGAAACAACGAAGCACTACCAAATTCCTCAGAAATATTTGAGAGAGAAAGTATTTTTAACTTGGGAAACGGAGATAACTTCACTGATTTTCTTTCAAAATTAATTGTCCAGAATAGCTGCCATCATTGCATTCAAAAAGTAGCAAAGAAAGCAGTGAAAGAGGCGGTAAAATTACTGTCCTCCATAAAGCATTTTTGCCCAGGTAATTAATTTTCCTACATCTGCTCAGGCAGTGCACCACAAAGCTAACACACATTTCTCTTAGTTATGACTAGAACTTGGAATAACTTCAGACAGTGTTCCCCATGTGAGATATAAATAAGTGGATGGAGATGATTTATCTCCATCCAGTAAGAGAACCTTCACAGGTAGACTGTCGCTCAGCAGACAAGAATCATCATTAGAAAGTGATCTGAAAACAAAGTTGAATAATAGCAAACAAATCTTTTTCCAGGATGTATCACAGCCTAAAGGATACAACCAGAAAGTTAAACTCCTAAAAGCAGCTATGTGTCTCTAGTTTGCCCTGAAGGTGTGTTTAGTTGATGAGAAATGTTCTTGTGATGCAACCCTTGCATCTTGTATTTCATTTGTTGAGCATGTTGTCAATATCCTGACAGAAGGGATTTTCCTTTTCAGGTTGACTGAAATAGAATTAGGACACCGTTTCATTCCAATTCACACAGTTATCAATAAAAAGCAATTTTTCCTTATTTGCCTGTGATACTATACTGCACACACAAAAAGAACAATGGTTGTCAAAACCAGAGTTGACCAGGCAGGAATGTTCTAGCTCTTAACGTACATGATGATGTGACCTATTGTCTCCCAGCTTACGCAGCCATGGCTGCATGAGTGCTCTGCAGCCATAGCATCTGTTTACAGGAAGGAATCCAAGCTACAGAGGGAACAATGACTTTGCAGTTTAATAGAAATCCTCAGATATAGATGAGGCAAAAGAAGCAAAAAAGTCTTAGCGCAAGAGGGGATGTCAAATGATCCAACATCAGACATCAAAATTTAATGCCAATGTGCCTGATAACCAGGCATGAGTCTCATTCGTAAATATCTTGTTGGTGGAACATGCACAGGACACCCTCATTTTTAAAACCTTTTCTCAAACAGTAAAAGATACTACTTTCCCTCTCAATTTTCTCATTTTCTCTCCTCAGATTTAATTGTATTCAGTTACAGAATCACAGAATCATTAAGGTTGGAAGAGACCTTTAAGATCATCAAGTCCAACCATCAACCTATCACCACCTTGCCACTAAACTATGTCCCTAAGTACCACATTTATACATTTTTTAAACCCCTCCAGTCTCAACCGCATTTTCATTTTTAGATTGAAAACATAAAAACCAGTTTATTTGCAAAATTAATCTTTGCACATAAAATTTCCCACTAACTCCCTTTCTGCAAAACTCCAACTACCTTGACAAAACTTCCAAAAGTAATTAAAGGAAGCCAAAAACACCTTTGGCTTTAGATTAGTTTTAGATTTCCCTTTCAAGTGATGTCACATTTCTGAAGAATCACACATTTGTACTCAAGAGGTGAAAGTCATGTGACACTGAGCCATGATCAGATGGCTACCTTTACAAATGAACTTTCCATCAGCACACTATCAGGATCTGGTGACACAGAATTAGATTTTTTTAAAATAGGTTTTCTTTTTAAAAATAGGACATGTATGATTTCTAGAAATAGGACGGATAACTGTTCCAGCAGGATGTCTGCAAATAAGCTTCCTCTATTGTCTATGTTTAGCTCATATGCAGCACTAAACTATAGCAGTTACTCTATCACCTAATGACCCTTCCCAGCAGAGAATGGGGAAATCAGGAAAAGAAGAGAACATCCGTGAACTGAAATGAAAACCAGTTTAATGAAAGAGCCAAACAAATACCAATGCCAATATAAAGTATACAAAGCTATATTCAGACCAGTGAATATACTGCAGTCACAATAAATAGGAAAACAGTTCTCTGTAGCATGAGCTTGTGCAAGAGGCCCCTCATCCTTATCAAACTTGCCCTTCATACTGACATCTATGATATGGGATACACCTGTGAGCCAGGTGGGGTCAACTGCCCTGGCTGGCTGCTAGCAGCCTGTAGACCACAGCTGGCTTGTGATTATGTCCCAGCAAAATCAGGGCACTCTATGTATTCCAAGCACAAAGAGCAATGAAGCTCCAGGGTTCCCAGTTATTCTCAAAGTTTTTAAACTATGTGTTTCAAACCTATCTGGGACCACTGAGTCCATTTAGATGGTCAATCTGCTTCTGAAAAAAAAAATCCATTCGTCAATGATTTTGCTACCTTGTCTAGATACTTTTGGCTTGGTAGCCACTATATACTCACACCTGCTCATCACCCTTGGGCTATTTAAAAAACATTACCTGTACCAATACTGTCACAATATAGTTCATTCCTATTTCATGGTTGTTTTTTTGTTTTTTTTTTCCAAACACTGGGTGTGATTTCAATCTCATTCGCAGCTACAATTGTTACCCTTTTTTCTTGCACTGTACATTAGTGTGCACCCACCCACAATCTCTCTCGAAGGCTGTTATGCAAAAGACAACCAGTCCTTTATAGCAGAGGTGGTCCGAGCCCCATTAGCCAGGCAGACAGGCACACTTTGAGAGCAGATCCCAGAATATAGGGGAACCATTGTTCCACTTTGGAGCAGGCCAGGGAACTTCCATCACATGGGGGAAACCTTTGATGTCCCTTAGATTTAGAGGGCAAGTGCAAATTAAAGCAGGGGCAGAGCAGCTTCTGCCAGGCAGGGAAAACTTTTCCTCTCTCTAATGATGGGACCTTCTGCAGGAACAAAACAGGTTCTCAGTTGTTACCAGAGAGAAAACAGCATTGACGGCGAGGACAGAAAACAAGGGCTGTGCAGGCACAGTGGTAGGAAGAGAACTACCAGATCCGAGTACAAAAAGCAACATCTGGTCTTATGATTAAAGACAAGAAAGAGTGCTGTGGTAAATGTACATCTCCATACATAACGTACTGATATTTTGCAGCTGATACTGAGTTTAATCAGCAAAGCCATCACCCATGTTCTTCCTCACTACAACACTTCTGTATAAAATTGACAAGACAGGACAACAGAAGCATTTTGAGGACCGACAAGGTAAATCATTAACTCTAGAGCTTCTGGCACATAACTGAAATTGGGCCATCCTGAGAATTTAGTTTAGTTTGGTACAAAAATCAAGATGTGAACCATAGAGCGTGGGACTGCAGCCAGAAGTAAAGCCTGCAAGGTCACAAGATGATCTGAAGTCTCCTCTTTTCAACTTACTTCCAAATTTCTGAGATTGGTGGCAATGGTGGTTCCTCTTATATCAGATCTATTTGTAAAACAAGAATTAAATGTGTATTTCTTATCCTACAACTAGGCAAATACAATGGCTGTCCACATTGTTCAGTGAACAGCAACAAAAGGTGCTGAGTCTTCTGGACAGCACATTTCACAACTGTGCTTCTGGCCACTAGTCAGACTAGAGATCCACAAAACACTGTGAAGGAGTCACACCCCAAATATCCACCAGAGACCAGACTGTATTTGGCCTTACGAAGGTACACCTTGTCCAGCCCATTAAGAAGGACCAAAAAAACAAACCACACAAAACCAACCACCACACATTCAAAACACAATTAACTAACTCATTTTTGGGGCAAGACATGCACAGGCTTCTCTGCTCCAGCCTTCAGTCTAAATGGCTACTCAAATGCATGTCTCCATGTAAACAATGTGGGTGAGTCTGGATTTGTGAACTAGATCCTCAGAATGCAGATTATTTTTTAGCAAAAACAATCATGCATTATTATGGGAAACAGTTGTCAGATTCTGAGAAGCAGCTAAGAGATAAATAAAGTAATCCCTATATAAACAGTCTGTAAACCACTTTATAATCTTGGAGACAAAAGCCTACTTACTAAACATAAATGTTGTAAACTCTGAAGGAAGCATTTAAAATATAGTGCAAGCAGAATATATACCGCAATTTGATATAGGGTGTCTTTGTGCCTTTACAAGCCAAACACCCCATTTCTGACTCAGTGAAAGAAGTCACATCCACCCCCAAGCAAGGAGTTCCTTTCATTTTTTTCCCCAAGCACAGTCATAGAGCAAAATGGTTTGTACAATGTTTCTGCAAGGTGAATGCTTCTTTGTGTTGGATTGTGTTGTCATTAGAGTGCTGGATTAATGTACAAGTAGGACAGGCATCTAGATGGCTTGGGCAGAATCCCCATTTCCAGATTAACAGAACTATTCAGGAAACACCTCAAATTCACCTTTTATTGACTCCAGAGAAGTACTCTGTATAATCTGCAAACAACAAATAGCAACCCATAAGTAAGCAGCATTTGCTTTTTTAATAGGAAGCAAAAACCCTGATTTGTAAACTTAACTCCTGTTAAAGTCAGAAAACTTTAAACCAGAAGCAAGAAATTTTTTTCTAAAATCAAGCTTTGCCACACAAAATCTTTTTTAATGCTTCCAAATACATTAATCCAACAAGCACCAAGATGTCTCGAGACACTTCATTAGCAGCTATCAAAGCCAACAAGATTGAAACCTCTTAAAATTGAAAGAAACATAGCAGAACAAAATATCAGGAGACCTATTTGGGGTTGAGGTATGTTCATTTCTGTTATAAAGCCAAATTCTATCCCTGAGACCATTTGCCCCTGCACTCATGCATTGTGTGCACTGTTGCCTTTTTTGCATGGTAAGTATTTTTTCTGTTTCAACTCTGCATGTGCACAAGCAGAAGAACTGTTTCTTGGGAGGCCAAACTCAGTGATATCAGCACACCACCCTTCACCACAGATCCCATTATTCTGGCATTACTATTCACTCCCCTCATTCCCCCAACAGAAGTATGCTAATAAGGGGCTTGATGAAAAACAAACAAAACTCCTTGTGAAATGTTGACCCAAGAAAAATAAAATGTCCCTCCTTGATATACATCTGTCCACTTTGCACAGCAGATAGCAGGGGGCCTGCTGCAGGTGCTAAGGAGAGGAGTTTAAGCCAGCTTCCAAAGTTCATATTGATAAATTGTAAGCATATCACACCAGCCATCTGCACACACCTAGTCACATCTGCAAGTCATACAGAGGCCTTGCAAGGAGCTGAGGGAGGTTTTACATACAGCTGAGCAAACCCTTCCCCTTTCCATCCATGCTAGAATTTCTGATCCCTCTTGCTAGTTCAGCTCTTATGCTTGCCAAGAACCTCCCTTGTTTCCACCAGGCCCCATCTCAAGGTCCTCCTTTTGATCTTGAGGTCTATAAGAAACTACACTGCTAAATAGCACTGTTCTCAGCACTTCCTTCTCTTATACATTTCTATATGCACACATTCTACGACTCAATAGACTTTCTCCTCACTTAAGACTACAAACCAAGACTGACCCAAAGAAGTTTGGGGACCAATATAAACATCTTGTTTTGCTTCCATCCTGATCCTAATTTCACAGTTACTTCTTTCTGCAAAGACTCAGCACCCATTTCCAGAAACTAACAAAAAAACCACATCAGAATAAGTCTGCACTATTCTCATTAACCATAAGGGAGGCAGTAAATGTAATAAGCTTGTTTATAGTATTTAACACTTACAAGTACCAAATCAACAAAGTTTTTTAGCACATATTTAACACTCTTTCTATTCACCAAAACACAGAAAACCAATATTTAAGACTGTCTCAAAAATGTTTTGCTGAATAGGGACAAGTAATTTAAGTCATGTGCATGAAGGTACCAGTGAACTATCACCATAGGGCTGAAATCTCAGACTGAGAGAAGCTTTTAATTTTTTTTTTCCCCAAACTCATCCATTAAACTCCCTTTTAGATAAAATACCTAAATGAAGTTTAACTTTTGCCAGCAGAATCTACTTTCAAATTCTTTTGTTTTTCTTTTGCATAAGCCTAAGACTTTCACATAATCCACAAGCAAATAGATCTATGCTGTAGATTAAAAGTTATAAAAGACCATGTAATCAGCTGACAAAAGAACTGAAAACAACCCCAGAGGAAAAGCGGAGCTGCTCTCACTGGCTCACAATATGCTGCTCTGTCAACCTCCTACTCTTTCAGCAGATACTCCTGACATTTCTTGTGTCATTACTAGACTTTATGAATAAGACCATAGGACATTTGCTGATGAACAATCAGAAAGGGAAGGGGCATGGTATCAAGGACAAGGGAGCTGCTTCACTGTCTGCTGACCAGATCCAAGCAATTAGTTCACTACTTTCTCCTACCACCAAGTATGAATCGCAGCTCAACATTGTATTAAAAGCTGAATTGCTGCTCATTTTTGAGCAAAGACTCTTAAGAAGTTAGGCTATTGTAACCTCAAGGAAACCACATGTGGTTTGGTGGTTTTATTTAGTTCTCATGTATCTAAATGTTTAGGTATTTACACAAAGTCTAATCAACCTTTTTGGGCCAGCAAAGTCAGCTGAAAGTTTTACCAAAGTTAGCCCACAGAGGTTACAGCTCTTCCCACTTCGGTTGCAGACAAACATTGCAAGTTCAATTCCTGCCACTGAATTTCCCTGCTCCTACTTGGCTTGCCCAGCCACACAGTATAAGGTGCAAGTTACACACAGGGGAAGGAAAAGCCCTTGTGGAGACATTTTGTTAGCAAGTCTGAAAAGGAACACCTGCTAGCTGTTACTAGACTAGAAGGAACACTGCTAGTTGTGCAAGATACCAGACACAAGAACGAGGAACACAGTCTAAGTGTCCCTGCCACAGTCAGCTGCTCCCTTTGAGCCCAAGGAGCAGGTTCACCTAAATTTGAAAGAGGTCTTTGGAAACAGCAGCCTTACAGGTTTCTAGGGAACTGCCAGCTCTGACACAAGAAAGGATACTGCATGAACACAAGTCACAGGGCCTGCACAGGTGAGAAATCTCATGACTCACTCTGTGTGCAAGAAGCATTTCAGCAGAGCTCAAACCCCCACAGGAGTTCCACCAGGACAGACAGATGTGTACAAGAAGCTTCCTTCTGCTTGTGGGACTCCTCATTTTGCTTCATTTTTTTTTTCCTGGGTTGAACCTGCCAAGTCATGATGCACCCAAAGCAATATCTGGCTGATAAATATCTTCAGATGTTATTAGAATATCAGCAAAACCAAGCCATGGGACCAGCCCTACGGGATCACAACCAAGGCAATTCCCCCATCCTGCTCATAAATAACATAGCTGTTAGGGATCACTGGGCCATGACACTCATCATTCATATGTAGGGGAAGGACAATTTTTGAGAACTTGGGAATGAGAGGGATTTCAAGGTGATTAAATATTGGGTGTTTTGAGGAAGGAACATCAAAAAACTGATTCAGGTAAATGCGCTCTGTTGACATCAGACCTGCTAGTCCAGAGAGTATCACTGGTGGTAGTAAAACCAGAGTCCTGATAATGAGCAATCACCAAAAATCGATAGTTCTTTTTCAAGGGAAGTGCTGCTGCAGAACTGCAGAGTTGCTCTGTACTGGATTTCTTGGTGAGGTAGATGAAAGGTGTTTACACTGGAGATAAGCAAATAGAGAAAAGACTATTCACAAGTACTTGCTTGACTACAAAGAAAAGCAAGTTTTAATCTCTTTATAACCCTTTTGCATCAATTCTTACTAAACTTTAGAGTCTATTATTACTATGAAATATTTCTATAAGTGATTTTTAAGTTTAAAGACTAGAATGTTCAATGAAAGTGTGAGTAGAACATTATAAAACTCAATTCATGGGCTCTTGTGGAGTTATATAACCTAGAAAGGAAAGTAATAATCTGACAATTGCTCAACATCAGCAAATGACGTATTTTAGTTGGACCAAGAATAATTTTACTATGGACACAATCATTACAGAATATTTGAAAAAAAAGTTTGTCAAATTCTGTATTATGTCCTTGCTAAGTCAATCTATTTGTTATATTGTAAAGAATGTTACAGGGCATGCACATTTTAGATGTGGAGTATAGTTGTCTAGTTCACAAATCATCATTACATTAATAGATTCATGGAAACCAATATCAGCTAATTATGCTTTGAGAAAATAACAAAAACAAATGTAAGACAAAAGAAGCAATATAAAAAATGTTCAGACAATTCAGATGAATCCAGTTTAGTCTTTTTATCTAGTCTGCTCTGTTTACTGTCTAGGTTAGTTGTTCAATCCACAACAGAAGGGGTTTTTTTCAACATCTTTTGATATTCACTTAATCAGAAAATTTTATTTTGCCTCTCTGCCTCATCATCCAAGGAGATGTGCCCTCAAACACCGAGTTTTGTACAAGTGGAGCTGAAAACTGAACTGACTCATCACAAGCAAATTATTAGCTTTGTGGGAGCAAAACTTCATTTAATCTGATGGCAAATAATGTGCATTTCTCCCACAGTTCCTACTTTGACTAACCAGTCAGGCTGACGGATGTTTAGCACTCACCTTAATGTAGATTTTTGTTTTAGATAACATTCGTAGAAGTAGAATCAATTACAAGCTACAGATTACTGGGCTGATGGGCCTTCATGCTACTGCAGTTGACTGTGCAATTGGGTTTTTAAATGACAGACACCACAAGTCAGTCTCAGCTGGGCTAAATCCTCTAACTTATTCTTCATGCAGCACTTTAAATTCACACTCTTTGCTTTGTTTTCTGAGCCATCTGAGCAGAGTGCATGCATGTGCACGTGTTTTGCTCTCATGATGAAGAAATACCTGCACCTGGGTGCCTTCATCACAGCAGGCCATCACCTGCTAGCACAGCCACTGGGACAATTACAATGTTATCTTCATGACCAGTGAATGTTCAAATGTAAAGTTGCTGCATGAGGGAAGAGTTCAATAGTGGAAGCTGCACAGAGGGTTGTTGGTCAACACAAAACAAAGCCTAGCAACACTCAAGGACATACTAGAAATCTTCACAATTAATGCTTTTAATCAGCATGATCCAGCGCAAAAGAGCATTGCTGCAGTTAAATATGTTTTAAAGACACAAAAGGTACCTACTTTTCCAACTTCAATAGATTGTCATTTCTCCCCCCACCCCACCTCTTCTATGCCGTATACATTTACCTGTAATTACCATAGCCTTGCTTTTACTTGTTCCTTTCCTAGAAATACTGTTGTACAGTTTGGATTCCTCCCTCTCTGCATTAGAAAAACTGGTGCTTAGAAACAAACCAGTAACTCCTGCTCCCCAACAGAGGTCGAGAAGGCCCGGCACTTTGCAGAATCAAGCCCAGCAATAAGCGTAATATGAATTTAAGTGGTTCCAAAAGGTCTCATCCATAGATTAAATGAGCATCTTCAGGGGAGAAGTCTTATTAAAATTTAAGCAGGTAAATGGCATATGAAAGTAGGAGGGGGGTTTTCTTGTTTTGGTTTTTTTTTTTCAATTAGCTAACTGTCTCTAGCCTGGAGCTAGTCTCATGTTTTTATAACAGTGATACTCCAGTTCACATCTGTCAGCTGGAATATTTACAGCTTTGTAATTATTAAAATTGTCTGAACTCCAGATCTGCAAGCTGCATGGCTTGGATGGGGCAGCAGTCTGACATAAGGTAAAGAAATAAAACACTTGCATCCAGTCAGGCTCCAAGATAGCTCAACAGAATGTGATTCCTTCCAGCTAAGTACCTAAAAACAGTGGGATGAATTGTCCCCAGGAGGAGAGCACCACTGACCTCAGCAGGGGAACAGAGCAGATCCCAGAGCAGGTGCATTTAAAAGACATGGTGAGGCCAAGATCTCACCCATTACATTGGGATGATCTTCTCTTAAGACTGCTTAAAAATAGAGATAGAAAACTTGGGGACCTTTTTTCCCCTCCTCTCCAAGAGAGAATTATCTAGACTACTGGCATCTTTTGTTTTAATAAGATCAGCAGCTTCTCTTGGAGTAGATCTCCCACTGAAGTGATGTGTGGCAGCAGAGTTGCAAACACAAATATGACTGTTTTCCACCAGTTCATTTCACGCCAGATTTTCCCAGTGCATCACCAGTTCTTTGATGTGCACCTACTGGCAGGTCTGGGGTTACAACATGGTGGAGGGAAGACTCACACACAGGGGCCATGCCATGACACAGTTCTTCATGCAGAAGATGTTGAAAGAGATATTTGCATTGAAAAATGTTTACCCTTTGTGTGTTCCTCCCCAGGAACAACAGAGATGTGGGTTTGGTTTTTTTAAGACACACTTGGATAAGTGCAAACACATCTCTTTTGTAATCAGCCTGGGCTGACCCTGTTTAGCCTGAGGTCAACGACCAGTGGCATCTGACCTGCTGAAGTTAATGCGGCAGAACAATAGGAGAGGGTTGGCAAAGCCTTATCCTATTACCTTTTTGATACCAAATTAATTGTTTTTCTCCCTCTCAATGATTCTCTGACCTTTCAGCTGTATGTGTTGCTGGCACAGAGTGATGGATTAAATTTAAGCAAGTACATTTCTTGACATTGTCTCACAGATTTAGAAGTTATTTAGGTCTTCCTTTCAGTGCTAAGAGGTTTAAGAATGTGCTTATGATTGCAACCCCATTTGATAGTTAGACAACTGCAAATATTAATTAGCTCAGGAGTATCGGAGACAAGAAAAGCAAAGGAGGGATCACAGTACTTATTACCAAAATTACCCCACAAGTAATGTAGCCATAGAAATGTCTTATAACCCATCTAGGTAGGCAACTCTAGATGTCTAGTGTAGCCTTAATTGGTAATGGTTTATTATTTGGCAAACCCAAAAACTTTACTTGCAGAATAAATTTAGCCAGTCAGACTGACATTTTTCAAATGAAGAATTTATCCATGATACCTCATTGTGTGAGGAGAGTTTACATGGAATACCTATTGATCCATATCACAGCTTAGATTTGATTAAGTTTTTATTTCCTAGCTGTTGAACAACCTCACCAGATGGAATAAACTGAGATGACATGGTGGGGACTAACACTAAATTTAAAAAGTGAAAGAAAACAGTTCAATTTTCTTCTCCCCCACTATGGATTAGTTACAACAAGGAATTCTGGAAACCTGAATTATTGCTCTAGATGTAAAAACATTAAAACCTGCCTGTAGATGACTGAAAACACCAAGGTGCTTGGCCCAGACACATGTTCTTTGGTTCAGCTCTCTGTAGGCAAAGCAGCCTTCCCAACTCCCCACAGCTACAGTATCCAACACCAAAATGCAAGTGTCTCATCCTGTCAGGTTGTAACACCTACAGGAGTAAAAAAATAAGTTTACTTCAGATAATATTTTTCACTTGTTTTAACTGGCAAGGGCCAAATCAACAGCTAGATACAACCTGGTTCGGTTCCTCTGACTTCATCTGAACATCAGAAAAAGTGTTTCTGGGGCTACTTCATTTATGGGTTTCAAGCATTCTGGAAAATAATGGAACCTAGTTACCACCTTCCCTTAGCCTTCCCCAACCCGGAAAAAAAAAAATTGGGAAGTTCAATCTCTCAAGCAATAAGAATTTAGTTCCTAGCTCCCTTGATCTTATGCACAATCCAGCTATTATCTAGCTGAAGCAGCACAATAGTATTAAGCATGTGCTTAACCATTCACAAGATCAAAGCCAAAACATATTTATTGAACCTATTTTTCAAGTAAACATGCAAGGCTATTTTCTTTAACTGGTGGATTATATAATCTTATAAGTGCTACCTCAAGATAAGGAAAAACTTTTGACTGGGTATGTTATCAAGATCCTGGACAACTACAAACTTACTCATACCGCTGAAAAATGGATTAAGCCAATACAAAAACTGCAATTCTTCTGATTTAAGCAATATTGGATCACAAGAACAGAACAGGATCAAGAGAAAGCATTACACCAGTGGTACCATTGGTAACATCACTTATTCAACACCGTTTAAATATTTTCTTAATTCATACTCCAAACTTCAAATACAGATAATTAAGCATATATATTAGCGAGATGAAGAGCAAAGGATTTCCCATGACAGCTCTGCTCAAAAGTGACAAAAAAATCCTGCCTTAGGCAGAAATTGGGAGAGAGCTAGTAAAAGGCTAATCTTGTTATAACGATTTATGGCTTATGAAAAAATTCATAGGCTAATCTTTCTTCAGTGTTTCCAAAACACCCATACCTGTATTTAAATACTTTCCTTCAGGAAGAAAGGAAACAGTAATCTCTGTTTCCGGGATAACAATATACTTGATTTAAGCCAAAGCAGAATTTCACAGGAGCATGTTCAGAAAGTTCAGAATCAGACTAATTTGATGTTCACAACTGATAATGGCAAGCAGAATTTCACAAAGATGAGAGTGACTATCTTCACATTTGGATGCCTTTCTATCTGCCGAGTAATTACATGTGCATACTTTTGGCTTCCACTGACTAGTGCAACAGGAACAAGCCTCATGAATTTATCCTGAAATATTATACCTGTAAATAAACTGGAAGGCATGAAAAACAGATAAAGCCAAATCACTGCTACAACAAAATCAAACAAATATACTAAAAGCAGGTAAACCAATAACAGGCAAGTCAGAGTACTAGTTGCAACTGCATTATTCATTTTGGAGAGTGATAACGCTGCCTTAAGCTTTAAAAAAAAGTATCATCGCCAAAAGCTTCCCAAAAAGTCACCAGCATTTAGTACTTACATAATGAAATTTTCTATAGTGCTAACTTAGAACGTTAAGGTTTTGACTACCATATTTAATGGAGAAGTAACATACAGATTAAAAACAACCAGAAAATATAATTCCCCCAAGAATATCAATAGAGGAACTGTGGTTAACTCAAATAAATATTATAAACCAAACAATTGCAAGAAGATCACAGAATGGCAGGAGTTGGAAGGGACCTCAAAAGATCCCCCTGCTACAGCAGGATTCCCTAGACCAGGTCACACAGAAGTGCATCCAGATGGGTTTTGAATGTCTCCAGAGAAGGAGACTCCACAACCTCTGGGCAGTCTGTGCCAGTGCTCTGGCACCTCAACAGGGAAAACATTTTTTCTTATATTCACACGGAACCTCCTGTGTTTCAGCTTACAGCCATTGCCTCTTGTCTTGTCACTGTGCTTCACTGAGAAGAGCCTGAACCCATCCCCCTGACACTCACCCTTCACATACTTAAAAGCAGAGATGAGGTCACCGCTTAGTCTCCTCTTCCCCAAGCTAAAAAGACCCAGCTCCCTCAGCCTTTCATCATAAGGAAGATGTTCCAACCCCCCTTAATCATCTTTGTGGCTCTATGCTCGACTCTTTCAACCAGTTCCCTATCCTTAAACAGAGGGGCCCAGAACTGTACACAATATTCCAGATGCAGCCTCACCAGGGTAAAGGGAGAGAAGAACCTCTCTTGACCTACTAACCACACTCTTTCTAATACACCCCAGAATCCCATTGGCCCTCCTGATGCCAAAAGCTGCAGAAATTATGACAGAAGAGATGAGAATGCTGCCCCTTCTCATCAACATTTGGGAATATCCAGCACAAAAAATTTGAGTTCAGTGCAATTTCATTTCTGGTGTAAAAATATATGCTTTAAAATCATGATGTATCTCATCTCATTCACCGTGAGCTACTGATTTGGGCATAGACATAGTACAAGTGCTTGACACATGACAACACTAACAACTCATGCAAGTCTTCTCTTAGACTGAGGAATTAATATGTGATGCAGGTGAAAGGATTCATTTTATCCTCCATAAGTAACAAGGTGAACAAGACAAAATTGGACTTGGAAAGCAATTTTCAGAAGCTTTAGACCAGAGGAGACAACTGCAGTCTACTTCTAGTAAAACATGGTATGAACTGGAAAAGGTTGTGACTGTTGTTATTAAAGCCCTTATAGAGAATTTCTGAATTAAAAAAAGCAAAGTCTGTACTCAAAGAGAGAGTAACTGCATGTATGTGATGCACAAATTAAACACATACCTTATCACTTAGAAAACATTCCATACAAATTCTATATTTATTTCTCAGTTTCAAAAAACAGAACAGGAAACTTGCTGGTAAAAGTCAAAAAAATTGACACCACCATTGCCACTGTCCTGAGTACATGACCCCCTAAGCCATCAATCAAATTAATAAATCTAACAGTTGGCAGCTATAAATATCCACTGCTTAAAGAGATGGCCATGTACTGTAACATGTATTTCTCTTCAGGGTCTAGCACCACATGCACTAGATTGCTATGTAATCTCTCTTTCAGATTCCAGGAGAAAAAACTTGCACATTGACATTGTGGTCAGCTACAAGTAGAAACAACCACAAATTCATGCAGAAAAGACCATAACATTCCCCCTTTTTTCTATGGCAAAGTGATGCAAATCTCTGTCAGCCAGCAAAGCCACCATGGGTATCATTACTTCCCTTATTCAAAGAGTTAGGCTAAGGGGAAAAAACACAGTTACAGAAAAAGGAAAAGCTTGTGCTAATTACCCCTCTCCCTCGAGGGTGGCACTGCACAGTCCTGAGGCAGAGGAGCTCATGCAGCACAGCTTGTCACAGAAGGCTTTGGGAGATTGGTCTAGGTTCACTTGGCTGGAAGACCAAGCAGCTGTGTGAACAGTTCCTTTGGCAAAAGGGGGGTAAGCTTCACAAAGAAGTTATTATTCTGGTGTAAAACAACTAGCAGAGTAAAAGAAAACTTTGCTGATATTACCAAGAGCCATTATTCTTTTAGTGGGTGCTCTTCTGTCAGATCAAGAGCAGTTATTACAGTTAAAGCAAGATCTCTCTCAAAAGACCTGAGTAGGAGGATGTCATTTTGCAGGCTGCCCCTTGCCTGTTTGGTGACACAGGACAAGGCACTGCATCCGTCTATGTCTAAGCATCTCCATCCCTAAGAAAGGCGAAACATTGTCACGTTCTTTATCAGTGGGTCTCTTGAATATCTCAAAAATGGCACCAGAAGTGTTATTACTCAAACTGAGCACAAGTTCAGTGAAGTTATTGCCTTTTCCAGATCTATTTTCAAACAGGCATATCTGGTTCACTCTGTTCATCCATCACTTCACCAGTGCAATAGAATCCCTGAAAAATCTTCTGTTCTAGATTTTGGTTAAACATGTGATTTCATCATCATCTTTCACACACTCAAATGTTTCCATCAACTTGAGAGACCACCAGACTCCAGGGAGGTGCTGCACAAATGGGTGGCCCCGTGCAGTATCCGAAAGCTCATCCTTCATCTCACACAGTCCCCCTTCCCACTGACTTGCCCAGCATTATTTTAGTAAGACTACAGCTCATCAAGCATTCAGCAGCACAGCTCCTTACACGCTTCAAAATAAGGCAGCACATCGGTGATATCCTGCCCTCAGCTTTCAATTAAATTTAGAATTTACTTTAAAGGTACTACCTGAATGTATGTAGTTCAAAATGACCTTGTTACACCTTTCCTTACCTTCCTGAGCAAGGTTCTTCTACTCCAGCTCAGGGTTTAAAACCTGGAAACATGAATTTGCTCTAAGCTCCTGTGACAACGTACAAGTCTCAAGCTGTTTAAAGTCTTTAAAAGTACATCCAAAGCTAAAGTGTGCTCTGCAGAGACAGACCTGGGAGCCCAGGTCCAGCAGCTTTTAGTAAGATATTTAAAACTTTCCTATGAGTTAATGTTTTTTCTATTTCCTGAACTCTTACCACAGTAATAACTATGTTTTGTTATAGCATCACATTAGTCATTATCAAGTCATTACAGAAATTAATAAGTTCCACATAGATGAAGATCCAAAAGCAGTTTGTACACAGCACTTTGCCTCTTTTTCTTTGGTTGTCTTTGGGGAAAAAAGTATGAATAGGCCAGAAGGTGATTACACTTATGACACAGTTTATGTATCCCCAAACACAACTCTAAAACACTAAAAGACTGCTCTGCCGATTGCTCTCCCTATATTCATCTTAAAGACAACAGAAAACCTTTACATATTCACTCAGATACTGCCATCTTCCACAGGTAAAACCCAAGACTAAAGAAAGCTCTTGCTCTTATGGCTGGGCACTGCAGGTCAGAGGAGTGCTGTGACACTTAGTCAGCCACCAAGGAGCAGCATCCTTCCTTCACTGCAAAGTGGTTTAGATGCAGTAGGAGGGCGTGTAGAGGACTCACAGGACTCTGAGGCTACGTCACCCCCAAGCCCATGAGCAACACAAAAAAGCATTTATACAGGACAGCCAGGAAAAGAAGTTGCTTTCACCCACCCCATGACATAAATCCCCTTTGGAAGCAGAAATGTAACTCTGCTCTCTGAGCATTTGTTTCCCACATTCCCAATGTCTCCACCTAAGCCCAGACACAAGCTGTGCTCTATCTCTTGCTGCTAGGAAAGGACATGGCCCAGGAGGAGACCTGTGCTGCTGCTCCAGGCACTGTATGCCCATTGCATACCCCAGCCAAGCCCCATACCCCTGGTTTCCTTCTGCTGCTGAAAGGAGGAACCCTAGGTGCTGTCAGGAAACCCACAGATATTTGGGGTGGACTTTAAAAACACCATTCCTGCAGTTACAAATCTGTCTAAGATATAAATGAATAAAGGGTGTTTCTCCAACTTCAGGCAAAAAGAAAACATTCTTAAACTGCACAAGGCAGTAAACAAACAACCCAAGAGTTATTAATGTATTGACATTTTCTGTGTATAACCCAGACCCAGGACTTTTGATAGGCAACATGACCATCTCTTACTATACACTTTTCCAGCACTTATCAATTAAGAGGCTTCACACAGTCTACAGAGAGACCAGACCACAGCTCCCTCATTTTTACAAAATTTTCTCATGCTATTTTTCAGAATATTCCTAGGACTCCCAAAATCACTCACCACACCAGTGCTAACAGAAGCCACCATTATGTTCTCTGTACTCAGCAGGATGCTGTACAGTCATTTAAGAAGATATTTGTTATCAAAAAAAACCGCAGACTTTACTCCACTTACAGTTATGACACACCACTACCATCCTAGATGAAGAATATATTTTCTGAGCACAAAATTAACAATGCAGACATTTGAAACAAGATACATTAATTCAACTTCAGCATGAACTTACACATTAAACTTATTATTTCAAGAAAAACACTACCAGATTTAAGCACACTTGCAGGGTATTCACACAGGGTATTCACTTAAAAACAATACACAAACAAACAGACTACCTCTTACCAAAGAAAACTTACTATATACCCATCCTTCTTCTAGAGTGAAGGATTGAGGGTTTTTTTCACTGTTGTCTAAAAAAACAACACCACACCTTAAAAAAAAACACATAAATATGACCAAAAGTAAAAATCTTACCTAGAGAGGAAGCAGCATCTACTCAGCACAGACCAAACTCACACTAAAGGACTGCAAGCAAGCAGATGGCATGAATTTTATACTAATAAGAAACACAGCTGGCACCTATTGAGTTACTTGAAGTTGGGTCTTCACTGCAGAAAACATTCCCTCTTTGCAGCCTTTGCTGATGCACCAGACAGTGAGGCCAAACATTTTACCACCATAAGAACAAAATCCTACCACTTGTGCTCAAGATGTTACCACCCATAATTAGAGGTTGTAACAGGACCATTCCCTGCATTCACCAGTGAATTGCAGTAATCCTAAATTCATTTTGTATATGGGCAATCTCAGCGCTGTGACAAACACAACTTGAGTGGCTCCAGCTGTGATAATGTCAGAGGTTATGTCCCCAGCTAGCTGATGTTGCACCTTCATTGGGAGTTGTCACCATTTGAGATGAAGGGTAGCCACAAAGACTGTAGTTCAAATACCTCATATTCATGAAAAGCAGAGTTAGAAGAAGAAATTTGGACTAGAATGGTCAGAGCATGGGCACAAGTTTCAGCACCCACCCCACCTAAGAATGACTTCCTTAAATTCAGTGGGTTGAAGAAAGCAGTCAACACTGCAAATGTTAGTCCATGTAGTTAATGACATTATACAGACACTGAGAAGCTGAGACTACCCATCAAAGTCTGCTGTTAAAGGACAGCTCTGTCTTTGTACAAAGTTAAAAAATAAAGGCCAGTAGATAAGGCTTGATAAAAATGAAGGTATGAGGCTTAAACCTCCTTCTGTGCAGCAAATGGCTCTGCCTGGCACCCTCTGCCCTTGTGCTTCACCTGAAGTAGCTGGGTTGCTCAAACTTCAAGATAGCTGCACTGAACTGAGAGAATTTAAACCAACACTGAAAATATGGCAAAGACCTATACTAGTAGCACCATGGCAAATCTCCTCAGCTGGTAACAGGTAACACAGGGTTTATGAACACAGGAGGACCTGTAGGTAATCCAGTCACTGGTCAAGACCAAAAGAGATCCTATAGACACCACCAGTGTGCTGCAGATTTCTAAGACTTTGCTTACAGCAAAAAAAAGTGGTGGGTTGCTGTTTTTTCAACAGCATCAAATGCACATATAAACTCCTGATAAAAGAACTCAGGATTCATTTGGGCACACTAAATGCACCTTGCCTATTCTGTGAGGATTTCAGGCTACATTTTTATTCCTACACCACCACCAGTCTAAAACGTTAAAACTTTTAGAGCGCGGCACAACAAAGCAGCTTGGACCTGAGAGCTCTGCCAACCATAACATCAAATCTTCCAAAGACTGAGGTTAGATAAAGCACCAGATACAAGGCAAATTCTTGATTGAAATAAAACACCAAACATTTCTCCTTGGCTGGCAACAGGTGAATTCACAGGACAGGTTTCCTTATTCACAGAAGTCTCTTTTATAGTGAATACACACGTAGGTTTCCCTCCCTCCTAGGAAAACTCCATCTTGCAATATATTTAAAATGTTATCAGCCTGGGACAAAAAAAAAGAACACTGTTTTAAACTGATGGGAAAGGAGCCCATTGGCTCTAAAGTTACCATCCCCAAGTTGGGCACTCAGTGATGTTTGGGGCCTTTGTTCAGGGTAAATCAGCCATCGAAAATCAGCCCTCCAGCTCACTGCCCATGCTGCGGTGGGATGACCAGGAGGACTTCCTGCAGGTTTGGGGGCTAATTACCTGTTCCAACACTTTGTAAGTACCTGTCAGTGGAGGGAAAGCTTACCTCCCTGCTGTGAGGTGGCTGGCTGGGGCTGGGGCAGCTGGACCTTGCAGCGATACCCCCTGTATTCCCCACAGCCCGGCCACTGAGCTACTGCAACAACAACAACAACAACAACAAATAAAAAAAATTTTAAAAAGTTATAGCAAGGGCAGGAGTAATTTCTTCCCCACAGGGACATGGCTTCCCTGTTCCCCCCTTCCTTTGCATGCTGGTGATCCTTTCATACACCTAGTAAATCATATTTGAAAGATGTTTTACAGAGCCTAAAGCCAAAAGTGGGGAACCGTCAGCAAATCCCAGCCCATATTGGTGCCTCTTTCAAAGCAGAAAAGTTCAGAAGCTCTTCACTAAAGATTCATATTCACCTCGATGGTTAAAATCTAGCAATTCTAAACTTAACCTGCCTGAATAGGATGGGAGACATGAGTGTGACTCCATGGCACGGCAGAGACCCTGAAAGGTGAATTTATTTCTCAAACAGACATCCAGGAAATGTGTTACCCCAAAGGCCTTTGTTCCTCTTTCTTACACCCTCAAAAAATAATATAGGGATCCCTTGAAAGAGATTAATGAAAAAAGTTTTATGATAATCATCCTCACAGCAGGGAGGATCCCCCAGGTTGTGTGAGTGCCTGTGTACCAGCAAACACGCAGGGTCGCTCTGCTGGGCTCCTCACCTAGATATCGAAATAAAGGACCTATGGCCTGTTTCCTGGAAAAAAAGTTGTTGGGGTTTTTTTTGTCAAAAAGCACCCAGGGTGGTGGGCATGGATGCTCAGGAGCTCTTTGCCGGCAGCCCCCCTCCCTGCCTGGGAGCAGAGGTGAGTTCTGTCTGTATGTGGCACTGTGGTACAAGTGACCACTGTTGGGAAGCAAGGAGGAAAAAAAATAAAGGGCTGGGGGGAGGTGAGGGAAGGTTTAAATTTTGCAAGAGAAAACAATCCTCCCGCGGACAGCGGTAAATAAAATAACAGCAGAGGGGTGATTTGCAACCATGTAACGGGGCTTTTGTCAGGGCTATTTCTCTCTGCCTTGAGGGTTTCTGTGTTCCCTCTCTGCAGGATCCCAATGTTTCTCCCTCCAGCTACAAAGGCTGAGGGCTGCAGCCCCTCCCCCGGCTGCTCGCCCCAATCTGCCCATGCTGGGCCTCCCCCCTAGCAGCCTGACGGCTCCGTGGGTGCGGGGCTCTGAACTGGGCAACGCTGTGGCACTGTGGTGGTACTCAGGAGAGCTGGTCCAGGGCTTGCCGATTTTAAAAGTAGTTTTTACTCATCTTTTTTATCTCTTTTTTTCCCCCCTGAGTTTGCACTAAGCCTGTTGGGCATTTTGTTCCCTGTAAGAAAGTTAGAGGTATTTATAAGTCTAATTAGAGGCATTTATAAGAGTGATTAGTGTGAAGCGTCAGCTGCTGGCAGCTTTCTCTGTGTGTCTCTGGATGCGTGTGTGTGTGGTGTGTGTGTGTGTGTTCACACATGGATGCAACACTGCAGTCTTACAATTTATTCCTGTGTCTGAAATCTGTGAAATACCCTTAATTCCCCCAGCGCTGATGGCAGCAGCAGGTACCGAGTGGCTCCGTGCAGGGGCTTAACACTCCACAGGACTGCAGTCCTGGGTAGTGGCTGTGGTTTTGCCCTGGTTGTGCCTCTGTATCTTCATGTAGTGATGTAGGAGCAAGTGGCTAAGCAAAAAGAGTAAAAAAAAGAGAGAGAGAGAGGAAGAAAAAAGGTTGTATGTGCTAAAATCTGCTATTTGACTCCTGGGGTCAGAGACTAACACTCCCATCCTGTCTGCCCATGGGCTTGCCTTGCAAACCCTTATCTCACAGGTGCAAAGTTGTATTTCCCTCTTCTTTTGCTGCTGTGCATTAACTCTGCACCCAAACCCTCCATGCACATGAATTTGCAACGCAGCTGTCCCTTGGAGGAGAGGCTTCGACAGGATCTGCTTTGAGGAGTAAAACCAACTGAACACGAAATCAAACACCAACGTTTGAGTTGTGGAGCTGGGTATGTGCCTGTCCTGGAGCAAGGGAACCTCAAAAGCAGTCATGCCACAGCCATACCATTGAACACCCCTCAGTGCTTCTGCAGAGCTGTGCTCTGCCCCAGATTACTGAGGCATGTCCCTGCCAGTGGTGTAAGACCCACCTTGCGTGTATGGCTTCTCCCCTGGGCCCTGTTCCCCTGGATGGCATGGCAGGGAGATGACTGGCAGCAGGGAAGGTGGCTGGTGCAGCAGAGGGTGCTCCCAAAACATCCAGCCTGTGAACCTCCATCCTGCCAGCCTTGAGTCACACTGCCAGCTGGGCAGGACCTGCTGTAAGTGTGGGGCAGCCCCACAGGTTGCTCAAGTTCCAGTGAGCACCAACCAGCTTCAGCCTGCTGCAAATAGCAACTCAGGATCCACAACCTGGCCATCAGCCACAGCACTGGGCTCTGGTGCTGGCATGAGCAAAACTGCATCTGAGAAGATGTTGAGCCATGTTTAAGTGCTAACAGGCACAGGACCTCCGCACTGCCCATCTCAGGCCTACTGGGACAAGTGCTTGTGCCCTTGTGTCTCCCTTAAGCCACTGACAACCCTGCAGGTGCCTGCTGCCAGCTGGGAGTGCTGGAGCAGGGCTGGCTGCCTGCAGAAGCACCTAAAGTTAGGGTTGTGTAAAACATCCTGAGGAAACCTCTACAAGTTCAGGTCCCCCTTGACCAGAGATTTATTTTTTTCTAGTTGTCATATAAACAGAATTAAAAGGTCAGTGCTGCCCCCACACGCTTACAAAAGCTTTTGGTTGGAATGGCTTGAGAAAGATAGGGAAATACGTACAGAATACTTTAATAATATATTTGTTCTGTGTAACTGTGATCTGTTTCTCTGTCACAAACAAACAAAAAGAAAACTTCCATGATTTCTGCTTAGAAAAGACATAAGAGAAAAATATTCACAGATTTGTCCACACTGATTTCACAGCTGCTTTTAAAGCAGTTTCTACAGAACCGGTTTGTAGCACAGTTACACTGGTACACAGGGATGACTTAGCTTGATTTTATTATTATTATTTTTAGGGAGGCATTGGCAATGTGATGGTCCCCAAAAACATCCACAAAACAATCTTCTCTTCATGCAGCTCCCCTGTGTCTAGCCCATGTAGCCCATATAACACACATGGTGATTCTTCTGAGGGATGACTTTTCCTTGCTTTTTCATTTTTTTTCTCTGTCCTTGTCTGTACAGCCAGAAAGTCCCACACCAACTGAAAGGTGAAACACAAAGCAGACGAGTTACAATGAACTCACTTTACTCCAAGTATTACCAAGTGACCATGTGAAGCGATGTACATAAAAACAAGATATTTTTCTTTCTAGTCTTTTCAGCAACAGGGAGGTTAAGGTATCCTTCCTGGTGGGGGGTGAGATTCAAATGTCATGCTGAAGAATGACGTTGTGTATGTCCCTTTAAAAACTCTGAATAGAAACTAGTTTAAATTTAAATCTAAAAAGAAAGAATGAGCTGGTTTCCACCCGGAACTGGCTAAAATGGTTCATGCAACATCTCCATCAGGTGGGAAGAAGAAAAAACTAAACTAACCTAAAGTGTAAAAAAAAAAATCCACCCAAAAAAATAAAAATTATTTTAAATCTAAATGTTGCATTTCATCCTTTTCAGCAGCAAAAGCTTAAAACACTGCTTTATTTCTTACCACAGATTATTCATTTCACTCCAGAACTATAGCAGCAAGAGCCAGACCCTGGAATGGTGTGGAGACACTGCACAGAATTCCTTGTACTTCTGGGCCCAAAAAACAGGCACCACAGCCAACAAATTTGTTTCAAGGCAGCGATGTTTGCCCAAGACCACCTCACAAGTCAAGGTGGGACAGTTCAGATGGGACATGGGCTGGTGCAGGCCACCACCACGTGATTTTAATGACAATGATGGGTTTCACCAGCTCTGATCTGCACAAACCACCCTTGAAGAGTCCCCATGGGGCTTCAGCAAGTGGCAGCCCCAGGCACGTCCTCACTGCTCTGGCCCCACAACAAGCCAGGTCTGGTGCCTAAGAGGGCAGAAAGGCCTTCCCTTGTTCTGTCAGGTGAAGGGGGGGATGGGAAGGTGCTGCAAGAGATGATGGAGGTGGGGATAGGTAGGTGCCATGAGGTATGAGGAGTACAGGGAGATGCAGGCAGTAGGGGATTGCAGAAACCCCCCATTACATGACGTTCAATTCCAGTAAAGCTCAGCCTAGGCAAAAGAAAGAAAGAAACCTTCACCTTGGCCTCTAACACTGACCATGTGATTTGCTGTGCCCAATTTTTGTCCATGTACAAAACCACCTCACAGGGTCACAATATCACAATGCACAAAGGACCAACCAGATACCCACTTTGCACAGGAAACACTGTGTCTTCTCTTTCAAAAGGTTTTTGTTCTACTTTTTTGGGAGGTTTTGTTTTTGGGGTTTTTTTCACCCTGGAAGAGGGTTCAGCTTTGAAGCAAAGCTTGCAAAACTTTGCCCAATTCTCTGTACATGTTTTTTTGCAGCCCATGAAGCAAAATTTGCAACAATTTCATTCAGTCTTTATTCAGACTCATTTGAATGCATGCACTGAATAAACTACACTTCTTGCCTAGGCTTCTTTCAGCTCTAGATGTCCTGAACCTGCAGCATACCAGCTGGAATACAGGTACCTCAAGGCTTTAACAGAAGAACAAAAAAGAAATTGAAATAATTGAATTCAGAAAGTACTGAGACCAAAAATGAAGTTGCAGAGCAGACTGACTTGTAAGAACACTAAAACTTTTGATCCCACATTCCTTAAATAGCCTGGTAACATGGGCCTACAATCATAACTAGAAATATAAAAATGTCATGAAAACACATAAAAACTAAGACAAAAGTATTTTAATGTTATCTGACCAGAAACTCCATTTTTAGAAATATAACAAATACAAATGGCACATTACTTTGTAAATATCTTCCCTCAAATCCTTTAAAACATCAAGGCAGATTTTGAATACAGTTTCACAAGGAAAATAATGTAGCAAAATAGCAAATAGTTACAATGCATTTGAGAAAAGTCCCGAAATTAATATAAAACTACATGAATTTATAATATAAATACATCTGGGAGAATGGGATTTTTGGGTTGTTTAACAATCCTTACATTTTCCTAGCAGGAAAGCTGGATGGGCACTTTCTGGACCATTCCTCATTGTTTTCAGTTATTACTTTGCTTGCAATTAGGTAACAGATGTGAAGTTATTTGACTTCATTACAAACAGCCAGTGGGAGTTCTGAAAAAGGTATATTAAATACCAGAAGGAAAATGAGTGAGATGATATAAAAAGGAGCCTGATCCTGCTAACCCCTGCTCTTCTGAGCAATCCTCTTTCTTTTCATACTTACTGTTCAGTAAAATAGCTTCAGGATTAAGTCAGATCTTGCAACCATAATTCCATTTATTTGGAGAGGCAAACATGCCTTTTCCTTAACAGAAATGTTTTCATTTAAAAGGAGGTTGTCAAGACTGAAAGCATATTAAATTCATGTTTACAAGAAACTTTGTGCACGGTTTCACACAGGCCAGGGGGCTCTGCAGAGCTGTAGGGATGGAGTGGATGTCAGCAACTCCATCACCCAGAGCAGCCTCAGAGCCACCCTCCCCAGCTGTGATCACCACATGTTCAGCAGCCAGACAAGCAAGCACCCATCGAGCTCACACACCTGCATGCACATGACACGTGTGGACGTAATGCTGCCAGAGACCCTTCAGATGTTCCACACCTGCAGGTACATCAGGGCCACCAACACCTCCCGTTGCCACACAGCACCCTGAGAGCCCAGCCAGCTTCCACATGGCCCCTTTGCTATCAAAGTCACTTCTGATCCAAGTCAGCAGTGGGAAAAGATCTCCTGGAATTTCAATATCACATCCCCGTCACGAGGCTAGTGGGGTGCTGACAGTGCTGCAACTTGTTCTGCTTGCTTGGGATGGGAAAGAGCAGCTCTTGAAATAAGCAGGAAGCACCACACAAAAACAGTCTGCTGTACATTTGAAGTTTGTGTTAAATCATCCATCACTGAAACCTCCACTTGAAAACAAGCATGCCAGCAACAATACACACAGGTTATGTGCACGCATACACACAGTTTGTGGTTTAATTTTCTACAGGGTTTTTTTCCTCTTGAATTATGTGATGTAGATAGAAAAACAACAAAGTCATTGGCTGTTCACAACATTTTTCATACAGTATTATACAATTCACCAACCAACCAAAGTCATAGCAATCTGCAATGCCTTTTTTACCTATATTAGTAAACAGCTATTTCTGAACATTCTTTTTTGCCTCAGGTCTTAGGTTTTTTACATTCAAAAAAATGCATCAGAAATCTAATTTCCCTGCAAGAAACAGTCAAACTAGCCTTTAAGAATCACTCTTAATTAAATAGCATCATATATAGTTCCCTGCAAAGGACTAAAAATAACCTGTTCTGATTAGCCTTCTTGGTTTTACATTTCATCCAGCTCAGGAGTGCTGCAAAATAAGCCATCCTTTCACAAATAACATACTTTCTAAAAGAAGAGTATTTATAATAGTTTGGATTCAGCTAATGGATGAATATCATTGATTCATACATCCTTTTTTAAAGAAAAATGGGTTGAGTCATTAAATAACAAAAAAAAAGTCTTTTTTACCCCCAGACTGCTTTTCTTTAAAAAAGCATTAAGGCATATTTTGCCTTAGTTCAATATGAACTAATTCACTTCCTCCAGTTTCAGCGAGTTAGATATGAAAATTTTAGGACTTACTCAGCTTTTTTCAGTGTCTCAAGTGTAAGAAGAGGGACAGGTTACTCATGTTTACCTCTCTCAAACAACAGTCAGGACATAGCCCTTCTAGCAGAACACCATGAAAATATTAAAGCAGTAACTGATTCCCAAGAAATTCACAGAATATCCTTTTCTAATGATTCAAGGTATTTTTGTGGAGGCAGATTATTTGCTATTTTTAGCTTTTCCCGCTGTCTAGCTTGTCTAATTGCTCCTTGCGTGAGTGCTTTGGCCCCGGGGGTTATTTTGCAGCTCTAATTGAAAAGGGAAGGATTAGATGGCTCTGCTGGTGCTGGAGATGGGGCTCAACCCTCAGGAAAAACTCCCTCGCCTGATTTCATACCTACCCAGCACATTCTCTCCATTTTCTGGTCTCATCTATAACTTCAAATGCTTTGCTGACAACATGACTACAGATAGGTAACTGCTGTATGTTGTCTACAATCAGGGGAGCAGGTCCATCCGAAAAGCACTCTGCTCTTGATAATTATTGTGTGATATAGAACATTGTTTCACATTAAATGCACAAAGACCAGTGCTGGAGTACTAAAATTGACGGTTCTGTGCTACAGACCCACCTGCTTATACACTAAAGGCACATGGCAATTACCAGAGGTGTTACCTTTGCCCTTTTCTTTGAGAAGTCATAGAGAGATTGCTACAAAGTCCTCCTTATTGCAACCTTAGCTGGACATCCCAGAAACAGCAAGTAGTAGTGAGATCAGGCTACATGCTGGAAATGGGCACTGACCAGAAAATTTTGATTATAACGTTATCTACCTGCCCAACTATCTAAATTTGGGGAAGGAAAATCAAAATGCCAAATTACTTTGACTTTTGTGCCATTTTGTGCCCAAGTTTAGTTAACACCCACAAAATAACCTCACCAAGCAGCAGTTTGGCAAAAGCACTCGTTTCAGAGCTTAAGATTCTGGAAACTCACAGCACACAGCTCCTCCCAGAGAGGAGAAAGAAAGATGGATCCCCTGCAGGAAAAACCTCAAATTGGCAGTTTCTCCTTGTCTACATAAAGAGTACTTGCAGTCTGGCCCAAGCCTGAATTTGCCTTTAAAGTAGCCCTTGTCTCTATAAAGGTTAAAAGGCAGTCCAAGCACTGTCACAGCCTGGCACATCTCTAGGAAGAATCAGTCACTGTCATCTCCTGCAAGGGTAGAGTGGTCCTCTAGAGCAGCATTTATCTGAACATAATTTCCTTTTCTTGTGACAATACAAGTTTTAGCACAAAGGTCTGGTCCAGGAGAGCAGCTGTGAAATATGCATCAATTTCATTTCCTGGTCTGGAACATTCTACAGACAGTTGGAGGGCCCAAGGCTGATATCCTAAAGCACCAACATACAGCTATGCAAGTGTTAAGAACTACTGACATCTCAACACATGCAACATCTGATGTTATACTTAGCAGATTCAAGTTAAATTCACATGCTTATAAGCAGTTTCAATGGGGAAATAATATACTTAGGTAAATATTTACAGGAATTTGTGAAAAAAATAGCAGCAATGGAGCCAAATAATTTTTCAGCTCTTACTGATTTGAGATTTGTTTGCATTTTTTTTGCTTCTTGGGAGATAAGTTTCTACCAGGCTCTAAACCAGCAACACTTGGGATACTCTGTTCCTCCTGCATACCTCAGACACACACAGGTTTGCTCTGGGTCCTGTGCTTGCTCCACAGCCCATGTGATGCTTTGTTTACTCACTGCAGAAGCAGATACGTGCAACAGCCATTCCCAGACAGAACGACTTGTCTCCGAGTCCAGTGCTTTCTTGTGCCAGAGTCTGCAAACGCTGGGCAGCCAATGTGTTCCCCTCCTCCCTGTTTAGCTACCCTCCGTTGTTTTGGGTTCAAAGTGAAACTATCCCAGTCTCGGGGACTTTGAGAGAGCAGGACTCGGGAAATGCAGGGAGAGACACTGAGGGCACGAGAGTATTATCAGAAAGAATTTGAGGGCTCCCAGCAGCCCAGCAGCAAATTAGAAAGTTTTGGCTCCCAAGAATGAGTTGTGTTGTTTGTTCCTGCATACTGCAGCTGCTCGTCCCTCTCCCTCCCCACCCCCCTCCCTTGAGTGGTTTATTACACACAAACTACTAATGAATGGGAGCCGCTGTTTTACAGTACACCACACTTACAGGACTTATCTCTAGGCCTACCACAGATTTGACTGATCAACAGCAGGGCACCACCATCATAATTCTTCCTAGAAACAGGAGGATAAAAAGGGGT
Organism: Galbula dea; assembly: GCA_013399015.1. Classification (NCBI taxonomy): domain Eukaryota; kingdom Metazoa; phylum Chordata; class Aves; order Piciformes; family Galbulidae; genus Galbula; species Galbula dea. Next base: position 7,408,772 of record VWZX01007345.1, on the reverse strand, counting down.
TTGTTGGAGGTTGGCTGTGTCTGCAGAGAATCCTGCCTGCAGGGCCTGCTGATGCCATCACTAGCTGCTATGGTCTTTGGCCTAATAAGGTACAGAAACAAAGATTGTTCACTTGTTCAAGAATACTAAAGTACCCAAGTGATGGAAAGTGGAGGCAGCAGGGCACACATCCAAGTGGGATTAAGGCCACAAGTGTGTTACAGGACTGACTGGGTGGCAGAGGGAATATCTGCCTCTAAAAAAAAAATCCAGTTCAAACATAATTTATAACATGTCACTCACAGCCAGAGGTGGCTGTCATTAAGAGTTAAATGTTGCATTGTGTTCAACTTATTCCAATAAGAATTCTCTAAGCTGCTTATATGTTATCACAACTCTTGAGTAATCAAAGTGTGAGCATGGGGAGGGGGGAGAGGCTCTCTGGCAGGATGGGACCCAGGCTGGGATGCAGAAACATTGGAGCAGAGCTGGACTGTTGGTAATTCAGCATCGTGTGCCCGTGGTCTGCACATTCCAAGGACTCTGTGGTGAGTCTTAGGGCTTGCCAAGACCATAATACTTGCTAATGTCGAGACTTTATTTGGACAGTTGGACCTATTTTACTTTTATGCACTTCTCCCAGCTAAGGAGCCAGGCAGTAACACCAAGATGATCTAAAAAGGTGCAGTCAAAATCTGTTCAGCTAGACCCAAGGGAGCAGCCAAAAAAGGCCTGGGTACAGTAAGTCTATCTACAGAGGATGAATTCGCCTTACCTGGGAGGTTCAGGAGTTGACATTGAAGGAGGAAAACGTGACCAATTGTAGGCAAGCAAAAAGCCCTTTCGTTAATATTGCTTACTGGAGGTGGGACTAGGAATTCAATGGAAGAACAGGGAAGCAGCTTCCTTGGGCACAATATTAAATGCCACTGACTAGTTTGGCAGTTTTGAAGAAGTAGGATTGTTTTCTCTGGCTTAGGGAACTCCAGTAACAGACCACACTGAAGTTCAAGGGGCCAGATCAGGCCAAATCCCATTGAAATTTACAGGCTTATTAGGGAAATTTTTCCCTACAATTTTTCCCCTACCTGTTTTTGGGTGTAGAGGGAAAAATGTGTGTGAAATAAGGAGAATTAACAGTCATAGGTGTCTGTCCACTTTCACAGGTCTTTCAATAGCAGCACAGCTCACTTTGTGCAAACATCCACTGTAATTCCTGCTTAGAAACATTTTTCTGGTGCAACTCGTTCAGAAAGTAGCAGTTTGTTTACTTGCTGGCTTGGGCTGCTGGGTCACGTTACACCTGCTGGAGCTGCTGGTGATGTGTGAGGTTAGTTTTAAACTGGCATTGTTGCTTTGGTAAAGCCTTTAATATCATAGGCTCTGGCTATGTTCAAGATCTCACCCATCAAGCCTAGGCTTAAGGGAGTTTGGGCTGAGGCATGGCAGTCTCCCATTCCTCTGTCACTCAAGTTAATGACCTCAACTTTGCTGCGGTAGGTGTAAGAGAAGTGTTTTGGTACCTGCTCTCCATGCTGAAACGGCCACCTCCTCCTTTACATAGTTACTGGTGCAAGTTTTTCTTGGTCTTTCCAAATGCATTTCTTAGTTACACTCCTACATTGGGGTCTTGTGGCGTACCTGGCCCTAAGCGCTCTGCCAGGTGCCAGAAGTTGAGCTACAAATATGAGGATACAGAGAGTCATGAAAGAAATATCATTCATGAATAGCCCCAGGGAGGTCAGTTAGCAGTCTCCTCACAGCTTTTCCCTGCTTGGGAACAAGATAGAGGGCACTGGAGTTTCACTGATGGAAGGTCTTCAGCAGTTTCCATGCCCTCAAAGCATAGTATTGGTGTCTCTCCATACCTTCTAAATTTATTCCATTCAAGGGAGAAAGAATTCCTGAACATCTTTCCTGCTTCCCTGAAGCATCATTTTGACAAGTTATCTGTGCCTCCTCTGGTTAAGGACCAACAGTCTTCAATTTGTCCACATTACTTTGGAAACATTAGAAAGTACACAGTTTTCTGTGTACCAGGCTGAAATGCAAACATCTTACCAGTTACCACAGTGCTGTCTTCAGATGGGCTGGAAAGCCAGCAGGTTAACCACAGCAAGTTCTTGGTATCCAGAGATGGCTGCTCCATGTATGCCCACGGGCAGGGGTGTGGAGACTAGAGGGGCTGTACGCTGTGCGTGCAGAAACAATGTGATGCCAGACTGCATTTATGTCTTTGGCCTCTACACCTCTGTCTGAGGTGTGACAGGCAGTTACCAGAAAAACAGAGGACAGCTCATTGTAACCACCTGTCTCCACAGTGAACCAGTGGTTGAGATGGGAGCTGAGTGCATTCATTCCTCCTCCCCAGCCACAGCAGTGTCTGGAGCACACTCACATATGAGTGGGTGAACATATGTGTGTGTGCGTGCCCTCACGAGAGGATGCATTTGCTTCTTGTTCAGCCTTAAAAGTGTCCATGTTTAAATACATTCACCTGGATACAAATTATGGTAAACAGTCACATTTTAGCAAATAAAAGATAAAAATAGATCTAACTGATCTGTGGAGACATGTTTTACCCAGCTCTGACCTCTGTTGGATACCTGAGCAGAGGTGGGTAGTAGATTAACCAGGCAGCTACAGAGATTGTGAAGGCTTGCAGAGAAACAATTAGTTCAGAATTTGCATTTTATAAAATTGAACCTTTTATAAAACTTACAATACAGCTAATGGCAAAGATTTCTTCAAATAAATATTTCTGTCTGATCTTTGTCACACGGAGTTTGTAGCATCTTGCCAGTATGTGAGAACCTGAAACTGTAAAAGACAATTTTTCAGCAAAAAGGAAACTCACTGGTTTATCTTCACCATCTGTATGGAGAGTAATCAGAGACAATAAATAAATAAATACTGAAAAATAGATTTATTTTAAACATATGTGAACAAAGGATTTTAGACATTTGCAGTATGGAATACTGTCTTTAAAACATGATTTTAACCACCTGACACATTGAATTAAATACAGAAAATTCCAGGTTGTATTTGCATTCTGGAAGAGCAGTTACAAAAGAAAGTGTAAGTGCAGCAAATCATTCTGAAAACAAACTGATTTAAACAGAGAATGAGTTATCCCTGAAAGGCTGCAAGATGATTGACTTTGTGATACTACTTGAAAAAGCTGCAGGTGTCTTACAAAGCAGACCCAGTTTGGGAAGGACAGACTGGCAGTTTGGTCTACACTGCAAGAAACCATGAGAACAAAATCACTTCTAAGAGAATAAAATTTTCAGTTAGTCCTCTTTTTTCTCCAATATTCAGTGAAATTCCTAATGCAGTTCATTTAAAAAAAAAAGTAAATTACAGAAGAAAACCAAATCCCTTCCCAGGCAGTGACACTGCCACTTTAAGAGTTTCCCACTGTACTTGGGGTTAGTTGCCAGAGAAGCCTTGTTCAGCCTATTTGGGGGCCCCATCAAATGCTGCAAGCTTTACTGAAATGAGCACTTGTCTTTTGTTGTGCTGCATGCTAGCACCATACAGTGCTGAGCTGATAAATCCACTTTTTCTAACACAAGCATTTTTCAAACAAAACTACCATGAGACTGATGAGTAATGCCAGCTTGCCAAAAAAAAAAACCAACCACAACAACAACAACAAAAAACCCACCCCACCCCCCAGAACCGCTGCTGACAGCTGTTAAATTCAGATACTCACAAAGCGAGATGGGTTACATAACTGGAAACTACAAGAGCAACTCACCAGCCAGAGGAACTGCAAAGCAAGGCATAACGGTGGCTCAGGAAGGAATAGCTCAGACATTTCCATATGGGCTGGCCCACTAATGATCATAATAAAGCTGGTCACTGCCTGGAGCACACAAAGTTACCAGGCACTAGTACCCTGCATCATCAGTCTGTTTGTAGTTTGTTCAGGTGGGGTTTTTTCAGCAAAGCAAGAATGCATGTGGAAAAAAATATATCAGTGCTGCTATGCATGTTAGGAACACAGGGGTAATTTAAAAGCCCAGTTGTTGCCATATGCCAGGCATGAAGCAAAAGTCTGACCCTAGAAGGCTTATGGGTCTTCAGCAGGTGAAAGACAGCAGTAGAGAAGGTGAGGAGTGTTATGTAAAGTTAGGTTTGACAAAATCTAGGTAGCTTTTAATTTGCATCAAATCTTTCAGACATACAAAAGCAGTTGGCAAAGTTATTATTATTATTATTATTTTATGGACAAAGAGCTGAGCTCTAGAAAAGCTCTGTAATATATCCAAGGCAAGGCAGTGGAGAACATCACCCTATCACCAGATCACCAGCCTTTGTTTCAGTATCTATTTCTAGACTGGTTTGAAAAACTTTGACAAAAGTGTCTGATTCTGGAAGAGCCATTGGACAGATGACAGAGGAAAGGCATCACTACAGACTTCTGAGAAATGACAGGCTGTGGAGCTGCTGTAACAGCACAGAAGAAGGAGCAGTGTGGGGAAGCTGGCAATGTCTGCAGAAGCTGCCAGACCCCCACGTGTTGCTGAGATTGCCAGAAATGGGGTCCTGAAGGGGACTGAGCTGGAGATAAATCAAAGCAGAAAACAATGAATGTCTGTATGTATAACAATTTTTTTTAAATCCTGTAATTAAACCACTAGTAACCTCAAGCTAAATTTCATACATCAGAAATAATCTACACTTCCATTTTGTTTGCTCATGGCTGAATCCATCCTTATACAGTGAGAGGTTTTCTTTTTTTATATAAAAAGGATTTAACCTGGTGAGGAAAAAACCAAAAGCAAACAAAAAAACACAAAACAAAACAAAAAAACTTTCTTACAAGCAAGTGTGCCTGTTCATCAAACAAGAACTGGACATGAAATGATCAACTAAATGCACAAAGTTCCACAGGCTTTATCACGTTACCTGTAATAAACTAGGTAAATGAAAAATAGAGATGCACAGACAAATGAAGAGAAAAAAGAAACACAGAAATCAATGTTTTGAGAATTATGTCACCTAAGCCGCTGTGTAGGTAAAGTCTACTGCCTAGGAGTGCAGTGAAAGCATAAACAGAATACTAGATGTCCATTAAGCCACCAACTGAAATAGCTCTGAACAATGGCAAAGTCCAGTAGCTCTTGGCACCTTAATGTAAGGAAACGTCATTGTAACAGATGAGACACTAGTGGGTCTATAAATGACAGTCCCATAGGCAGGGAAGGATTAAGAGCTTCCTATAGCTTCTAAAGTATCAGCCTATACAGTAACCCTTCCACAAAGGTTGTGCTTTCTCTGACTTAGTCCATCCAGAACAGGGAAAAGCACCAGAATTAGTTTGACTTTTCCTCTGCACACCAGCCACAAAGCACACTCAAAGTAGAGAGGAGAAGTAAAAGGAGAAAGAAACGTGGCACTTGTTCAGGACCTTCTGACAGGACACCTGTAAGTCCCAGTGCTCACTTGCATTCCCTACTTCCTCTAGAAGTCACAGAACTTTGCCGGCCCTCATCTAGGCTGTAGCAACACTGCTTTTTAGAGCACTGCTGCTTGGTCTCTGCAGAGCACTGGGAATATAGGGTTTAGGTACAAGTAAACACAAACCAGACTAAGGTTTTAGGATTTATTTATTACTTTTATTGTCTTTGTTTTATTTTGAAGCAGGATTTTTTGTTGTTTTTCTTTTCCTTGCTAGCATGGGTAATAAAGTGCATTAATTAAACTGGGCATGCATTTAATTTGAAAACATTCTCAGAATGCCATCCAGTGCCTCATGGACCACAGGCTGAGACACATTCCTGCAAAGCAGACATCCTCAGAGCTTTCAGACTACTAGATTACTCTCACCTCAGATTTTCTTACAGACTGCCACGCAGTTTTCTCATCAAAATATTGATTGGAAACTATGAACATTGTCATTTAATACAGTTCCACAGCTGCAGCAAACTTGCCAAGGCCTCATGGATTATCAGGGATCCATAGTATAGAGGCTGGGAACCACCAGTCCGGAGTTGGTGGTGATTCTGATTGTTTGTCTCTGACACTATACTAAGCCCATTCATAGATACAACTCTGTTAAAACTAAAAACACCTGCACTTCAGAAAATATTTCAAGGAATCGAATCTGAGTGAGCACTGCACTCAGTTGAAGGGGAAGAGGAAGACAAATAGTCCCAATGCAGCTGCTGCTAGCTTATGCAGCTCTAGGCACTCCACATCCCAGGACAGGGATGAACAACTGAGCAACATGAAGAGGTACAAAAGATATAAGTGCAGAACCTGTTTCAAGTGACCTTTGTGGATTTGCTGTTGATTATAAATTCAATAGGATCTACAGAAATCAACACTAAAGAATATGCAGCAAGTCCAAGCTCTTGAGATCCTTTTGTCATTCCCTCTGCCAATAATTCCTCATTCCAAGCTTGGGGCTTCAAGGCAAATTTGGGCAATTTTGGTCCAAAAGTTCCAGTGGAACTGTCATCTGTTTTAGAAGTGATTCCCTGTTTGACAGTTAGAACTGGTTCACTGTACACTTACATTACAAAGAAGAAATACATAAATACATAAGCTGCTAAAAATTCTACAGATACTTTGGCAATATTGAAGAGTCACCTTTCAGCTCTCACCATTCCTGTTCTTACATGATTTTTCTGAAAACCATGTATGTTGCCACTCCTCACCAAGGGCTGTAGGCTATGTCTTGCCAAGCTTAGTCACACAGGACACTGCCCTGAATCAACACACTTTCAAATGTGAATAAATTGTTTTCAGCATAGTTCTGCTAAAAAACAAAAACAAACTCTGATTAGTGTTCAGGGTGGAATTAAATAGTGTCACCATTGCTATCTGCAGGTGTGGGTCTGGGCCCTAAATTATTTTAGGGCACAGTTCTGCCTTCCTTTTGATTCCTACTAATTAAACTCCTGCTCTTCAATTAATCCAATTGCAGAAAGTTATGCCAACCCTCTGAGAGGTAGGGCCTTGGCCAACAGGAATCTGTGGATTTTGGGGGATTTTCTGCAGATCAGTGTGTTACTGCAAGTAAAAGCTAGACTCTTGCTGTTGTAACCTGAGGGACTTCTCAGTATGGTGATATTTAGCATACAGAGCAGCTCGGACTCTTATCCTGAACCATATTTAATAGTTTCATCTCTGCACAGCCCCTTCAACCTCAGAGTTACTCAACAAGTGACTGGGAGGAAGGACAGCAGAACCAGGCCCTCTTCTGTCAAGTTCAAGGAGTGTCTGGGCAAGATTCCCGCTAAAGTAAGTTTGCATAATTTTTCTAAGACTGGGAGAAAATATTAATGCAATTTTTTTCCTTCAGAGAAATTTTGGAGTCACTTAAATCTGGCAGCATTTTCCATCTGGGACACTGGACTTTGCTCCTTACTGACGTTCCACTTACTCATCTGGTGACTACCAGATTACTCATGTGAGCAATGCATGTGGAGCTATTTTGTAGAAGCAGGAATAAAACAGGAGCAAATCCACTTGCTCAGAAGGGCAAGTTTCTATATTTGATAACAAAAATCAGATCTCTGCAGAAGCCTCTCCCTCCCACACACAGTTTGTTGCTTAAAATCATAAAGAAAAAATATCATAATCTCTATAAATGCAATCTTAGCATTGCCGCATTTATGAAATACATAACCAGATTTGTGGCTTGTCTATTTGTATTAAAAATCAATAAAGGAACCAGCCTGTGAAATTCTCATACTTTCATTCCACACTCTTCTGAATGTTTCATCATTTCTCAGTTTAAAAATAATATTACATGAATAAAGAGCCTTGTGAATCAAAAAAAGAATGCACAATTGAGAGAATTTACTTCCTAAAAAAAAGCCAGCCCTTGTTAATAAGCAGCCTCCTGGGTTTTTATGAGACTAAGAAAAAAGCATGCTTCACAGACATCTAGCTTAACACATGTCAGTCAGCTTCATTTACAAGACCAAAATGGAGAGGTAGATAAAATATTAGTTTGATTTGGAATATATCAAGTGCCAGTTTTTCATATATTAATACACTGAAATACTTGATACCCTATTGTTAGGGACGAAAAAAATAGTTTTCGGAAGAGTGTATTTAAGGAACAGCTACTGCTAAGAAGAACTTTCCACTGACAACCATTTTTAAAATTGTTTTTTAATATGCTTTTAATGACCTCTACTCCTTGTACCTACCTCCTTGCTTCCAAAACTGTTTGTACTGTCCCCAATAACACTCAGTGGAAAGCTGTCGTTCCTGGCTAAATCCTTACTTAGGTTGGATGCTATGCCTCCGTTAGACAGGGTCACAAGGTCACAATCGATTTTGGAGGCCACCTGGAGAGTCCAGGCCGTGAACTGACTCAAAAAATTTATATCAGAGCTGGAATGGTCCACCTCCCAGGGCTCAGCCTGCGCTAACACCCCAACCGCAGGATGGAGCCTGCCAGCCCCAGCTCAGGGAGAGGCCAGAGTTGTTGACCCCGTTAGCTGACCTCTTCAAACTTCAGGAGAATTTTTCTGGCAGTTACCACGGTGACTGGGCACCCCAAGCTTATCCTTCTTACTGAAAAAAAAAATATATATTAAGAAGAAAAAAAAATGTTAAAACCTACCTTGTAGGGATGTCTATCAAGAATCAAATACATAAATGTTTTAATTGTTTGTTTCACTCTTTGGGCTGCTCTGACTCTAACTGGTATATCCAAAGTGAATATCAAAAAAGCATCTTGGCTAAAAACATTTTAACTTCTGAAAAAGTAATGCTCATTGGATTGCACGAGTAGCATTTCTTGTATCTGCCTGTGATCGCAAAGACACACAAAGTTTTATTGTGAAATTATATTTATTTTTCTGTCTGTATCTGTCTGCCAAATTATTACCATTCCTTATCAAATTCAGAACAAACTGAGAAAGGCTCAGAGAAGGATTCCATGCTGCCTTTGGCTTTTTTTGTTTTAAAAACTAGCTGCTGGGTGAAACATGAAGTATGTGGCAATACGTTGCTTTGGTCTCTTAAGAAGAGACTGTGTAACCCATTAAATGTACCATGAAATATTACTTGAGAGAAAAAAAAAAAAGAAGTTGTCAGATGCTGTTACTACTCTTGAACTTTTCAGGCACTTCGGGCACTAATCATTTCACACATAAAATTTACCAAATAAGCAAGGCCTCATGATACTGTCAGAAAATGCTTAAAACACATCAAGGGATCAGAGAGCTCACTAAGTAAACAAGAAAACAAAGTGCACTCTTCGTTGATAAAACAATAAGGGGAAAACAGGTGCTTCTTAATTTCAGAGCAATTTCATATTATATACAAAGCTTTTATGTAATTTTTTCTCATGTTCCTATACTTGAAATAGCATCTTGCAAAAGGCAGCACTGGAGTGCACTGCATTATAGCTGGAAAAATCCTGCTTAAGGGCTCCTGATGGCAAACTGTCAATCAGAATTCCTCATTTGTTATGAACTACTCATTTCTGGAGTGCAGATAACCAGAGGTTTAATGATTGAAAGTTTAATGGCATTTTGTCTCACAGATGGTTTTGAAGTATCTTCTGTTGTTTGAAGAGTTAAATATGAATATTCAAATCGTTGCTTAGCCACTGCTCTGCACTCCTCCTGGGCTTCTCCACTGGCAGTGCTGAGATGGCAGAGGGGACCGAGCTGCTGAGCTGCCTCTCACAGGGGGAGATCCCACAGATCCTACGGGTGACAAAATAAAGCAGGAGATTTGGGTGTGAAAATCAAAAAGCACATAACTGATCTTTTGTCCCAGATTTATTTTTCTTTTCTGCTGGAAGGATGAGAAAAAGGCAGTCCAGCGTGTGAGTACTAACCAACATTCAAAGCAGTGAATACAGGCATGGTAAAGGACTCTTTCTCCTTTCAGAACCAGTTCAATTGCTTTGAAATATCATACACCCTGATGCTAAATAGATACATAGGCACATGATAATATTATTTAGCAATTTCAAATTAAACATGAAATCAATTTAAATTAAAAACACTTCAAGATTGTTTTCCTATTATTAGAAATGTGTTAGAAAAAGGCTAGCTCATTAAGGCTATCTCATTAAGAGATGAATTTTTTCATTTGTGTTTTTATTATGATTATGTAAGATGGTTTTATGTTTTCCCTTTTTTTTTCTACATGAAATAATGTAAATTGAAACAACTAGGTGGCTGATTAATAGCCTAGTGGGAAGAAAATAAGTATTTGTTGCATTTTATTTTAATTTTCACGTTCTCTTTGAACAACACTGCATATAAGCATGTGTTTTTCAATTAGATAGCATGATTTATGAAGTCATGCTCAGGGCTAGCCAGGTTGTTGACTCAGATTGTAGCTATGATGCCAGCTCATTCCCTGGTGACAAACACTGACTGTCCTTCCCACAGCCAGGCACCCCTGGCAGCCTTATGAAAAGACCTTGCGGTTGGCAGTGCACTGAGCAGGAAATGAGGTCCTCTCCGGTTTGGGACAGAGATGACTAGAGTTACAGAAAGCTGTAAAGCAAAATCAGCATCTCCTGAGTCACAGAGTTTAAGCTCATGGGGATCCCGCAGTTCCCGGCATGACCTGTCCCACCAGCACTGCGTCTTCTGCGTTCCCACCAGCCTCCCACTAACTTCCCAGGGGAGCACCATGCAAACTGTCAGACCACCGTGAGAAGAAGGGAGTGATTTCATGTGGAAGAGGGGAATTAAGGGCACTGTGGTCCCCTATCTGCCCCACGCACCCCAGCCCAGTCCTGATGCTCAGTACCCTCCCAAGGGAAGGCCTTTCTCCCTCATCCCTACGTGAGAATTTTTGGCACATCGAATGGTGGTTTTCTAATATTAGAACAAGGCATTTATCTCAGCCTCTGCCTTGAGGATCTTTTGTGTGGCTTTCCCTTTTCGAGGAATTTCACATATATACCACTGGAAAGCAGGAAACCTTTAAGACCTAGTGGGAAGCTGTGTGCCATGTTTACTTCTTAGCATAGACAGCTGCAGATTACAGAACATCTTGCCTGGCAGGTACTGCAGCAAACCAGACACCTGGATCTGAAATGGGGGAACCCAGTTCCCCTGTTTCCAAGATCTCTGAGCCAGCAAGTGAGCCCCTAGAAACAGGTTAGAAACTCCTGCTGAATTCGTGGAGAAAGACTCCCTGATGCTCTCTGTGTAACATTTTCATTCTGAACTCCCTGAATACAATTGAAACAATAATATTTAGACCATTTGGGGGTGAGATTATTGCTCTAATAAATTGTTTTTTTCATTGGTTCATTGTGGCAAATAAGCCCCCGATTGATTTTTCTCCTAATCAGCATGGAGAATGCATTCCGCTGTAATTAAATCCTGTGTAACCGGGCACTCTGTGTTCGCTTGTCTCTTTAGCTTGCAGTGGTATGAGATACAGTACATCAAACGGTATCCTGTACACGATAGGCACCCTGCCAGCCTGGGGAGCGATTATGTTAGCTTGCCTTTAGTGTGCTGACAAATGAGTACGGCTGGAGCACGTATGGAGTAGCGCACAGCGCATCGCAGCGCTGGGGAGACGTAGGAAAGTTATTAGAGGAGGAAAATGGTCACAGATAAGGTCTCTCCTCTCGAGGAAGGTTTGACCACCCACCACCCCAGTCTGAAAAGGCTGCGGGAGCCGCAGGACCCGGAAGATACTTCCCGGCTCCTCTCCCTGCCGCCGGGACTCTGGCCGAGCTTCCCGGGGACAAGCGGGTCCCCTCCGGCGGCGGGAGCGCGCCCAGGCTGTCGGGAGGGCAGTTTTGAAGAGTCGATCTTCATAATACAAATCCCTCGGGCTCGCCTCCCCGCCAGCGGCGCGAGCCAGCTCTTTAATTGAATCCCGGGATTTGGCCGCTGCCGAGAGCCGCGCTTCGGGCCCCAGCGGCGAGACCCCTCCCCACCCAAGAGCGCGGCCTTCGCTCGAGGGTTAATCGCTCGCCTCCAAAACCGGAGGAAGAGGAAGGGTTTGGGGGTGGAGGGGCTGGGTGAGCCCCCCGCCCAGTGCACCCTGAAGGCAAGAGCGGCCGTGGGCTCGCTGCAGCCCGCGCAGGGAGCACGGGGATGGGGGAGGGGGCGGGGGCGGCGGAGGAGGGTCCGGGGATTGGGGGCAGCTGGCAGGGCCGCGGAGAGATCCTGGTTCTCCCGCCTCTCGCCAGAGCAGTGCTTTAGGGGGGGCTTAGGCCGGATCCTGCCCATTCTATACGTTAATGCTCTTTTCTCTCCGGCTGCAGGGAAGCAGGCCAGCGGATAATTACCCCTCACTGCAATCCGCAGAGCTGGCCTAATCCGAAAGCTCAAGTGCCCGTAAGTAAAACTTCAGGAAAAGTTATTGAAACTGACAAATACAGGGTGACAAATAATCAATAAAAGCCCAGTCCCACATCCTTTATTGTTTCCAGGCACTAACAGCAAGTAATGAAACCTCGGCGAGAACAGGGGGAGGGAGCAGCAGGGACCGGGAGCTGGGCTGCCTTCTGGAAAGCCCCCACTTAAAGAAGCCAAAGGAAGGACCCGGCAGCACAAGGGGGGCGGTCTCGTCCCCTTGGTAGAGAGGAAAATGCCCCCTCCACCCCTTTCTCAACCCGCCCTTGCTGCCCGGACCGGGGTCGGGAGTCTCCAGCCGGGCGAGGCCGAGAGCCGCCGGGAGCTGCTGCCCGGCCCCCGCGGCCAGGGACACCTCGGAGCCCTGCTGCCACCGTACTGCCACCCGCCAGCCTTTGCCCACCCATTCACTCCATGCACCCGCACAAAAATCCCAAACGCTGTAATCTGCTTTCTGAAATACATAACCTAGTTGAGCACCAAAGGAGCTGCTTCTCATTAGCATCTCGGCCCTGGATTTTCCGCGCCGCAGTTTCTAAAGTTTCAGAGAAGGACGCTGGGCAAGATAAATCCGTGCTGTCGTTTCTCTCCCTTTCTGTCTCTCCGAATTAAGTTCTGATCTATCAGTTTAAACACTGGCCAGAAAGTTGATTCACTTTCTGTTAGGATTTCGGGTTAAACCGGGGGCTCCTCCAGTGTCTTTAAGCTTTTGAGCTGTGTAAATGAACTGCAGTGTCACATAATCGATAGGGAAAACTCAGCTGTCACAGATCCGAAAGCAGCCTCCTGCCATAGCAATAACGTGATTTGGCATTTCAAAGTTTGGAAACGTGCTGTCTGCGCGTCCGGGGATCGTAGAGGAAGAGCTGAGCAGAGGGACGGGGGCGGTGCACTGGGGGGGGCGGTGCACTGGGGCTGGCGGGGGGGAGGGCCCACAGCCCTAGCATCCCACAGCCCCAATACTCCCAGCCCTGGCAACACCCAGCCCCAGTGACCCCCAACACCAGCGGCTCTCAGCCCCGGCACCCCGAGCCTTGGTACCCTCAGCCCCAGCACCTCTAGCCCCAGCATACCCTAGCCCCTAGCCCCCAGCCCCGCGGTCCACACCGCGCTGCAGCTCCTCCGCCTCTCCCCTCCCTCCTCGACACACGCTGCGAAAGTTGTTTCCCAACTTTGGTGTTTGGGGAGGGTTGACCCAGAACAAATCTCAGTGTCTCGGTGGCTTTTCCAAAGGGACTGTGCCCCCCCGCCCCGAGCCTGCGGGACGTGCCCATCTGGAGCACGCACCGTGAGAGCAACCGTGCCGCGTACAGCCACTGCGGCCATCAGTCACTGAAAGCCACACGCTTCAGTGGGCCGGGAATAAAACGAAGTCCTGGTGACGCCTGGTTAAATCACTGACCCTCCTGCGAGGGCTGGAAAAACGGGGGAAGAGGACCCCCTCCCGACAAACCCAACTTTGAGGGGAGGGCTTCACGCTGGGCTGTGCAGGGGGATCCCCGTAGCCCCTCTCAGCAGCGCCGTGCGCAGGAGGGCTCAACTCGGCCGTTGTGGGGTGGATCTAAAGGGGACCCCAGGCAGAGCTCCCCGAGCAGAGTCCCCTGGACCAGCCATGCCACTGGGCTGCGGCTTGCCCGGGGCGGGATGGCAGGGGAGCAGTGGGAGCAGCGGCAGGCACGAATCTCCCACAGGAACGTTTATTTTTATATCGGCTTGGGTGGAAAAAAACAAACCGTGGGCAAGGAGTGCTCTGAGGTGTGAAGTAATCGCTGCCCTTGTCCCTCTGCTCCTCTGTACCCCCCGATTTATCCTTACATACAGGGACACGTGCAAGAAAACAACTTACACAACATGTTCGGATGCTTTCTGGAAGGAGAGGGTTTTTACCTTCAAATTAAGAAGCTGTCTCAGAGGGACGATATATTTCTCTTTGGTCAGGCTAAGGTGTTTGATCATACCTTTGTGGTTTTGTCTTCACCACAAAGGGATCCATAGGCTGAATCAAGAAATAGGATTTCAGATAGCTTGATTTGACATAAGGAAACTGTTGCATTTGTAATATTATAACACTCTTAAGGGAAAAAATGAAACCTCTGTAGCAGAGACAGGAGTGTGCTTAAGTACCACTATGTTTCAATATCTATTTGAATATAATTTAAGACTCCTCTGGCTTACAGTAATATACTCTCCAACCTTGAGGCTATCCAAAAGGGGGGATTTAATGAGGCCGAGTTTATACACTTATATAATTTAGAGGTTTCACTGTAGCTGTAAAATTACAATTGGTACATGTGTAGTGCAAAGAAGCTGAAATCCCATCCAGGGACCAAGTTGGTTATTTCTGAAGGAGCTGTCATTTCCAGGAGGGAGGACACAATGAGCAGGCCAGGAGCAATGGAGCTCTGATCTCCACCAAGGAGAGATAACCACCTGATTAAAATAGGCCTCTTGTTCCCTCGTTACTCGATCGTCGTGTGAACTTACCTTATTTACAATTACGGGCAATGAGTGAGACGTCCAGACTGCAATACACCTAAAGCTTTGGGTTTATCCCTGCCTTTGTTATCACGACCATCCGTTGGACAATTTTCTGGACCACCTATAACATAGGATATAGAAACTCACTTAAGGATGGAGGAAATGTGTACGCTCAGAGCTATATATGCGAGCAGAGCATGTACATCACCCCAATGGGAACTGAACAAGGGGCTGGGCCCAGAAGAACCCGCCTGTGGAAATCAGGGTATTTGTGGTACTCAGACACGTGAGCTGCACCAGAAAACAAAGGGGTAATACACTGCATGAAATACTGCTTCGTACTCAACATTAGGCATCTGCTCATTTTCCAGGTGAACCCAAGCACGGGTGGCTGTTGGAGATGCCATTCTTTCTGGTGACTCTAGAAGCCAGGTGTGGACCAATGGTATCAAAGAGAGATGTATGTCTCTGCTGAGATGTTATGCATTTTGTTCTCCATTTTAATATCAAATGGTGCAGTGTTTGCCAGATTATTATCCCACTATTGCTTGTGCATTTGTCTCTTATGTCTAGTGTCTGTCATTACACAAAGCATTTTGAAGAGCTAATTTCAAGACAGAAAGTCTACACTTACTACGAAAGTCATTAAATTACCATGACAAGCATAAAGTTCCTAGGTTATAATTTGGTTATAGATCTGAAATCTTCCCTGCTTTCTCTTTCCACTTCAAGGATGAAGGCAGCAGCAAGACGCTGACTCCAAGTTAGGACAATTGAGCTACAGAGTGCATGGAGAAGGAACAGGGAAGAGATGCAGGCTCCATCATCACCTTTTTGGCAGTGCAGTGGGTGACAAGAGAGATCTGTGATTTCCCCTCACGTCTCCCAGCAGCTAGAGAAAGGTGTGATCAGATGGTCTTCTACTACAACAGGTGGGAACAAAACAAAAAATACATCTCCATGCATTTCTCATTGATTATAATGCTGCTTGAATACCAGGGTGCATTCTTGCTTTTTAGATCCCACTCACTAAATGCTAAGATTATAAAAGCAGCATTTATTTTATTTTTGGAAGAAGCCTGGGGAGAGGAGGGGAAAAACTATTTCTCCCAGCTCCATGTGTACCTGCACTGGCCTGGAGGCCAGCAGAGACCCCCCGGTGGTGTCTGGCCAGTGAGCGCTCAGCACTCTGCCTGCCCAGGCAGCCTCTCCCTGGCTTGTTGCATTTAGACAAAAAAAAAATTGAGAACAGACTGGGCATGCAGACTCGGTGCTAGCAGAAGAGCCTTCACTGGTAGTTACTTAGGCTAGAATTCTGCTGTCAACTTGTTTTGGGTGTGTTTGTGGGGTTTTTGTTTGTTTGTTTGGGGTTTGGTTTGGTTGGTTGGTTTGGTTTTCTGCCAGAATCAGCAAGGTGCGTTTCTGTGCGCTGGTTTGTTTGCTTTTAACCATGCACACTGCGGATTGTGGAAGCTTTCCATTTATCTTTTCTTTAAGCGTTTTAATTATCATCACTGACCTGTTGGGCATACCTACAGTATCAATGTCCCCTTTACATCACTGTCTTCCCCTTCTCTGCATGTTTCTGCTATTTAACACTTGCTACCTTTGCCTGTAGAGTCCTAGAGTGACCCCCATGGGTATCTTTGAAAGAAAGACCCTCTGCATTCCAGCACTGCCTCCTTACCCAAGTAATAGCAAAGGGACCATTCAGACACATGGACCACACTGAAGCATTAATTAGGCTGATGAAATCCATAGAAATGTATGGATTCAGCATAATCGAGTTTCTTCTGCTGACTATAGTTAAGGAATACGTGAGCAGCTGGGAGAATAGAAAGTACTGTTAGGGTGAAGTCATGCATGTAATTGAGTATATTTAACATAACCATTTTAATGATCGGTGATTAAAAGTGCATCTACTTAAATTGTATACCTCTGCAATTTGTCCATATCAACTTTAGAGTACACACAAAGAAAAGGTCGTCATATAAATTTATAAACAAGATCCCTTCCTGGCTACACACGAGCCGGAATGATAACTCGGCAGCGGCAGGGAGGAAAAGGCCTTTCGCGAGAAAACAGCTACGCCAGTGCGATATTAATTAATCACCGGTTTGTGTGCGCGGCCCCCCCCCCCTTCACTCCTATGCAGTCACAGTATTAGAAGTGCATAGTAAGTGATTTTTCTTTTCATCCGTAATTATTTATACCAATTAGATCAGTCAGGGAAAAAAAAAAAGTCCCTGAGTCTCATTCCCATATTAAAGAATAATCTTCTCCCTGTCTTGGCAATATTGTGTGTACGTGTATGTCTGTGTCCATGTACATATATCTAAATAAAACGGGGTTTTTTCCCGTATAAATGTTGGACGGACATCCAGCAAAGAAACGATAAAGTCTTAAACTTTTCCCCTCACTGAAATTCTACTCGGAGAGGTTTAGGAATGGCAACAGGGGCAGTGTTTGCGGGAGACAGAGCTGGTGGGCACGGCCCGGTCTCCTCACAGGAGAGCCCCGCAGAATGGGAAATTAGCAGTCGAAATCTGCTAGTGGGGACTAGATCCCACAAAGCCCACGCGTTGGGAAGGCTGAGTGTCTCTCTCTCGCCTATTCAATCTGCCGAGGCTGATTGCAGCGAATAAATAGAGTCATTGTGGAGTCCATACACAAACCGACTCAACTCCCTCCTCCTTCTCTTCTCGCCCTCCCCCCGTCCCTTTATGCTTAAACGCACACAAATCTGCAACCGCTTTGCGCTAAGAGGAGCCCAAACTTCTCTTCCCTTTACTGTACGACGCCCATGGGAAAGGTTTATCACACGTATGGGATATGTACTTATGGCAGAGAGAGCGAGGTTCACGCTGGGTAAGGGAAAAGAGGAGCCTGCCAGGGGCAGGACCCATCCTGCCCTCTCCCCGTCGGACGGGCGAGCATCCCTCTTTCCGACGAAGATAACGGTTCAAAGTAGCCAGATGCATTAAACAGCCAAAAAAAGGGAGGTGGGGGGGGGAGAAGGCTCACTTAAGTTTCTGGTGGAAAACTTAAATAGTACTGTCTCCCGCTCTCCCAGCAGCGCTGCAAGGTAAAATCCATTTGAAGGCAGCCCTGCCAGGCGGACCGCGGCCGGGGGAAGTTTCTCCGTGCAAGAGAATTTGCAGCCTTGAAAGCATATTTTTCTTCCAGCTATGGTGGCACTTAAATGATAATGCAGGCAATGAAACTGTGGAGATTTATATCTTTTGGAAAGTAGGACGAGCCAGATGGTAATAGCGTCATTAACAAACAAACTTTGGATCTGCAAGTGAAGCTTGAAATTGGGAAAGAGATCTGGAGAACAAAAGGAGCTGCTGTTGAGGGAGGGTGGGGGAAGAGTACCTCTTCTGCCGGCCAAATCTAAGAGCACATTCTGGAGGGGCTGCTCCTGCCCAGCGCTAGATAATAAACGATGGCTTTTTCCTCCCCTGTTGTGACTGAGAAAGGACAGAGAAAACTTTTGCAATAGGCAAATGTGGCATTTATTTATGTGTAACCCTTTGTAGTCTCAAGTGTCCCAAATGGGCCTTTAATTCAAATCCCCGGTTTAATACGGAGGCTTCGCTTCTCCCAAGTTTATTTTAGAGAAACAAAGCGCCGCTTGTGGAAGTTGAAGGGCCAAAAGTTCAGTAATTATTTTTTTTAATTAATAGTAACGAATAAATATTAAAGGTTAAACGTTATTTGCGGAAAGAGTGGAAACTTCTGCGGGATTTATTGCGTGCTCTCGCCTAGTCTGTCGGGGGTTTTTTTCACACCAAAAAGTGCTCACTGTTTGCTAGAAGTCACCGACACGGCAGAGGGTGGAGGTCTCAGGGCAGGGTAGGGGTGCAGGTGAGGCCCCCCGGGCACTCCTAGCTCCTTGCTGACCCTCCCGCCCTCTGACTGGGCTTTGCCTCTGCATCACCCTTCGGGTTTGCTCTCTAAACCGTCTCGGGGGGTTTCTCGATGGCCAGAGGAAAGGCCTTCAGCACAGATTTACCCAGCAGAGTCCATAAACACCGGAGACCACCAGCTCCAGGGCTTCAGCAGGAGGGATGGGGTGTTCGCTTCCTAAATTTTAACCAGGACGATCCGAAAAGCAATAGAAATGTTTGGAGGTCTTTAGAAGATCCTCAAATCTCCTTTCCAGAGTAAAGTTGGTGGTTATTAGATGATTAATGATTTAAAAGATTCCTGTTAACAGCCGCAAGTTGAGAGACATGAACCCACGCTCTAAAGTAAAAATCTAACGTGATTTTTTTTAAACGCGCTGGAGATCTTTAAAAGCCCCAAGGACTTACCCTTAAGGCATTATTCAAAGGAAAAAAAGTGAGACTGGCGGTTCGTCACAGGCAATTGTAAAGGGTTTCAAAGGACCGATCAAACGAGTTGGAGAGTAATCTACATTAAAGTCCGGATGGCAGTGTTACAACATGCACCTGCAGGGTATTTGCTATCCGTGCCCCTTACAGAGCTACAAATCACCATTAAAGAAAGCTGCTTAAGCTTCCTCCTTGCTTCTAGAAAGACTTACTTGGGCTCCTTCACTTTGATATTTATACATCTTGTTATTGATAAGTGTGGGGCTGTTCAGCGCTCCCTTCCCCCTCCCGGACAGTCCCCAGACGCTTCGGCAACCCCTCACCCTCCACCCCACTCCAGGAGGTTGTGAAGGGAGTCCGGACCCACGAAAGACACTCGTGGGCGCGGGGTCCTCCCCCTCCTCCGGGAGAAGTTTTATGTCATTTCTCCAGTTCCCCTGTGTCTCCCCCTCCCTCCCCAGCCAGCGAGGTTCTCCCGGGCGGGCGCTGTCACCGGGGAGACAGGGGCAGCCCGGACCGCATCGGCACGCTGCATGTCCCTGCGGATTTTCTCACAGTTGCGGGAGGCGCAGACATGGAAATGAGCTCATTAGGGGGGGAGTGGCAGCAGCCCAAGCCTCCCGCGGCCCGGCCCGGCCCGGCCCGCCCCGCTGCAGTCCGAGAGAGCTCTCTCCTCTTGATGGGTTTTGGGAGCGGTAGCGACAGTTTCATCCATCGCTGCGCAGAGCCCCGGAGCAGGCGTGGTTAATTCTTGGCACGCCGTGGGGCGCTGGCTGGGAGAGTCCCTGTATCCCTCGATGTCCCGTGTATTGCCGGTACCCCTCGGTATCCCTTGCACCCCCAGGATACCCTGTATTCCAGGTACTCCCCGGTATCCCTTGCACCCCCAGGACCACCCGCGCTCCCATGGGCAGCGGTGCTCCCCCGGCCTGGGGATGGCAGCAGGGAAAAGTAAAGTTGTAAAACAAACAAGTCGGGAGAGGCAGAAAAAAAAAGAATCAAGATTTTTCCACCCACTCGAGGAGAAAGAGGCGTAAAAGTCAACAAGGATTCATCCACCGCTTCCCACAGTCGCAGGCAGGGCTGGCAGCCCCCAGTCAGTGCAACGGGCTTGTTTCTGGGAATTTTAGTCGTCAGCTCTGTGCTTTCAATACTTCCCTCCAGTGAATTCTTGCAAAAGAACAAAAATCCCAGCCGGTGGAAGGTGTGAGGCTGGTGCCTGAACTCTCTGGGGCTGCAGTGTCCCGTGGACGGTCCAGCTGACCGGGGGTTGCCAGGGGCCCGAGGACCCCTGAGGCACAGCCCCAGGGAACCGCAGCTCTGCGGTGGCTCCTGTCCCGGGTAGCTGCGGGTACAAAAGGGGAGGGAGCAGAGAAGGGGTTTGCCATGCCTCCTGTGGAAGAGTGTTTGGCTAGNAAAATATCCCGACTTTGGTGCATAAGACTCATCATCTCCTGACAACCAGCTGGTACATATCGGCCTAACCCCCCGCCGGCAGGGCCCCCAGCGTGCATCAAAGCACGCATTGTTGAGGTTGAGGGTGAGGAGGCAGGACGGACAGGAGCTCGGCAGCGCTGCTAGCCTTCATCCCCCAGCCCCCATCCCACACACACCTCCCCGACAAAGTTTGCTAAATCATCTCGTCTCCGCGGAGCTGTCCACGGAGGGGCCGACGGCGCAGGAGGGGAGCAGGACCCGCCACCCCCCGGCTTCGTCCCGAGCAAGGGAATAACCCAAGCAGTGCCCAAAACCGCGGAGCTCTCCGCGGAGCAGCGCGCAGCCCGGGCCCGGAGATCGGGCGAGGAGAGTGGGTGCTCGTTGGGATGCGTGTCTCCTCCTGCCAGAAGTCGCGCAACTTCTCCGTTGAAGCCATCCCGAGGAGTTGTCTGTCCCCTCAGCTGTGTGCCTCCCCACCGCCCCAGGGTAGGCTCATGGCTGATGCCACGGTGGAGCCGGAAGAGTTTGGGTCAATTGGACCGGACAACGAGGGTCGGACAAGCAGGACCCCCAAGGGCAGCGGGTGGCGCATATGGGGCCTTCGCCAGGGGGGGCCGTCCTGTCTTCCCCCCACCCTGCGGCTGGCAGGCCCCAGCACCTTCCCTGCCACATAACGGCTTGAGCAACTTGCAGTCGCTTCCAAACTGTTGCAAAACAAACCCCCGGCACGTTCACAGGGCTGGCAAGAAGGTGGGGAGCCGCAGCGCCGAGAGCCCAGTCCCCCGCCCCGTGTGCCGCCTCCTCCCCATCCCGCAGCTGATGGGGGGCCCGCAGCGAGCAGTGAGCAAGGGGCGAGCGCGCTTTGGGCCAAGCTCTAATTTGGTGTGTACGCTTAAGCCTGCCATCTGAAGTGCTGTATAGCAACGAGGGGAAAGGGGTGTATTTGCGACTGGAAGATTTAGGTTGTTGCTAGGATGTGAGAACAAAAAATCTTCAATAAGTCGGGGAGGACGGGGCAGTGGGGGAGGAAGGGGGGTTACAAGGTTTGTCACAGGGAAAAGTGCAGACATCTGCTGGAACTTCCATATCTAAGCTGTTCATTTACAGGAGCCAACTTCTGAAATCTCCACAATTAGATCTGCATTGTTCTTTCTCAACAACACTGCCTAAAAAGAAAAGGTCTTCTCTGTCGGGGCCAATCCAACGAAGCGTTTGACGTTATTAAATAATAAAGCGATTGTGATTTACATTGTTGTTCAGAAAAAGGGCCAATTATCCACTGTTATGTTGCCATAAAGATCATATTAACTCGAATTAGTAATCAAACAATATGCTAGCGTTAAAAGTATAGAGAGGACAACGCGACTGGTGTTGTTTCATCCTCACTTTTCCTTGTAAAACCAGAAGCACAAATACACTTGAAAGAGGCGCAGAAACTTCATCCTTAACGGGGAAAAAACTGAGAGAGGTACCCGTGTTTGTGATTAATGGTCCCCCGTCTTTACCGTTTTCAATTAATTCAAAGCCACACAAATCTCACATTGACCTTTCGGTTTACAAATTCATTCTTTTTCCGACTATCACGGGAAATGTTCCACGACGCTCCGCGAATCGGGGCCAATTTTTTGTTCACGTAAGGTTGAGTTTAGAATTGGGATTTTGGGGCGCTGTTTTGGTTTGGGTTTGATTTTTTTGACAGTAATGTTTTTAAAAGTCATTTGAGTTCAACCCAAAGATGAGCCTCACCGCCACCAAAACGCACACCCAGCCGCTTCTTTGCACTCCAGCAAATTTCCTCTGCCATAATCAAATAATTATTTTTTATTAAAGTAGTTATTAGGTTTATAACTCATTTGCCACTTAAATTTGTGCAACCAACCAAGGCGATCTAAATAGGTTTGAGTTGCCCCTTGGGCCCGGGATGTAAGCGGTAAGAAGGAGGATTAATTATGGGTGTGTGCAGCAAAAGGACACAAAGGCTATCCAGTAGCGCGGGTGAAAGCGGTGGGTGCGCGGGTGCGGACAGGGGCCCCGGTTCACGCCTCCCTCCCCGGGCGGTGCCGGACACTGTGCACACCCTGACCGGCAGGGACAGGACATCCCCCGACAAGCTCCTGCGCTCCCTCTTTTGTTATTAAGCCTCAACAGGGCGAAGGTTGGTGCTGGGAAAGCTCCAACTTGTTGGCAGTAAATAAGGTGCTGTCAGGTGATGATGCTTCAGCGTGTTTGAAACGTCCCGAAAATAAAGCATAAACGACCCGCGTTTTTTTGTACAGAATCATTGATACGATCTCTTCCCTCCTGTGTAGACAAGATCCGTTCTTTTGTGATCGGGATGACAAGATCTGACCCCTAGAAACATGCTCCAGGCACCCACGGCCATCTGACTGTTATTTCTAATGTCATTTATTGCCAACACGTTTTGTGATCAGCTTGGGGGGGGGGGAGTGTTGTTGCTCTGAGCTCAGGTAATAACTGGTTAGCTGTCAGCTTCTCCCGTTTAGCAGCATTCAGGCAAAGGATGGCGTTGCCAAACCGTTCCAGGAGCTGATGCTATTTGTTACCACGATTAGGGGAAAAAAAGAACTTTCACAGTAACATGGGTTTTCATAAGCAAACGCCGAGCAATTTTTCTCAGCGCAATGCATCAGCAAGTATATCCAAAAGAGCTTAATCTACTTCTTGCAGGATAGGTGCAAGAGGAATCATCAAGGGCTGCTCCGGGATGCCATGAACATCCCGGCTCATTGTCTTGGCCGCGATAGGACGAGGCACATTAAATGCGAGGCGGAGAGGAACAGACTCAATCAATCTCTTGGCTTGAGGAGTGAGCTCTCGCTCTGGAAATAATTTCGAATAAACCTTGAGCAACCAAGTGTAACCATCGAGCTTCTTCTGAGCAGATCGCAGATGAAAAAAAAAAAAAAAAAAAAAAAAAGGGGGGGGGAAGAAAAAAAAGTGACAGCTAAGAAAACCCAATCTGGACCGAATTAATAGGAGTGCAAAGTTTTATCCGAGTATAAGGATACTATATTAGGCCAAAAAGGAGACAGGTTATCTTTAAACAGGATTAATATGCATTCCTGTATAGGATTAGACCATCTCATCCATTTAAAAACAGTGTCTCTCTTCATTCCCATACCGTTTTATTATATATATTTTTTTTTTTTTTTAAAGCACACACTAAAAGAAAAAATATGGCCCGTTAAGAGCACTTGGAAAACGCATTTATTAATCGAAAGAGTTTGTTTATTTATTTATTTTGCAATCCAGGGCAACCGCTGCCCTAATTGAGCTGCCTTGGGAGGAAACGGGCTATTTTTTAAAAGCTGTGATCAAATCTGACCTGTCTTGAGCGAGAGAACAGCAGATTTAAATGTTGATCAAAAGGAGTCCCAACCGTTCATTAAAATCAAACCCTAACTAGTGCTAATGTATAGCCATTTTGTGAGCTCGGGACTGTGGAAAGAGGCGAAAAAAGTCTAAGAGTGTGAGCTGATGCCGTGCTGGCTGGCAGTGTGTGGTCTATTGTAGGGAATGCGCTTTTTCCACTGAACAGAGAGCCCCCCTCTTTTATTCCCAGCTCTACTGCACCTGCACTGGATCAGGGAGCTACTGCCATTCACCACATCAACAGAGAAGACATCTCTGACAGCACTCAATTCATTACATTTCTTCCTGCTTTTCAAACCAACACACACACACACATACAAAGAAAAAAAAAAAAGTGAAAAAAAAATGTATTGCCAATCAGTGCGGGGCGGGGGGGAGGCAGGGAAGAAATCTTGCAATACTTTATATTCGCCACTCACTTTGGATTTCATTAGTCAGAAAACTCACTTCTCAGCCAGTTACAACTTTTTCTTTCTTCCTTTCCTTTTTCCCTTCTGTGCTGAGGGGCTGCTGGCATCAGAGCTGGGGCCAGTGCCATCTCCTATCTCCCATCATCTCCCGTCTCCCTCCCCGCGCCGGGGGCAGCTCCGAGGAGAGCGAGGGGCCAGGGGCTGCTGTCCCCGGGAGAAAGAGCTACAAGTCTATTCATAATTCATGGTTAGCAGAGCAGCCTGCTCTCGGGAGAGTGGGAAAAAGAAGAGGCCAAAGAGACCAAACTGTCCTTAAGCGTTTGGTGGGGGGTTGAGGGGTACTGTAGGTGCCCGGGCAGCGGCGGAGGGGTTCAGCACCTGGGCCCCCCCTAAACCGGGAAGAAAGTTGTTATCGGTAAAACTCCGAGAAAGGGACTCGGGGGAATTTAGGGTTAGTCTGGTTTCTTCAAGAACCGTTTTTTTTTCAGAAGCATTTGCAAGCGAAAGAAACCGAGCCGAGGAGTTTAGATTCAGGTATTTGATCTCGCCGAATCCAGACATCTAATTAGAGCGGCCTCAACGACTGAAACGGTGTTAATTCCCATTGTTCCCCCTCAGATCCCTTGGCCCTCAAACGCTAGGCTGCTCTCCCTTCAAAATCCAAAATAAAAGTGTTTTTATTTCAAACAAACATACAAACAAAGAAGTTAAATGTTTATTTGCCTCCTTTCTTGAACATTTTCCTCCATAGCGAGCAAAAGCAAACACTCCTGGGTACTTTTTCTCAGACGCTGGCAAAGAATCACACTCCCTCAGTGGGATCTTAACAGAAATAAATCACAAGGAGCTCTTGCCTACCTGAAAAGTAGGAGGAAATCCAATTGCCTGGTTTCGGGTGTAACGGGGTGTTTCGATAAGGAGGACACAGACGTCTCAGAAACGGGACCCAGATAATCTATGGGTTTCTTTACATCAACCCCTTTTCGGATGTGTGCTTTGGAAATATTGTTTCTTGTAACAGGAAAGTCGCAACTACAGTGTGTGTATAACATGGGGAGGACACGGAGCGAGAACCCGCAGTGTGCAAACCCCACTACTCGCGGGAGAGCCAGTTTGCTTTTTAAACTAAAACTAATAATTTCATAACTGATTCACATTCAATCTGGCGCGGGTGACGTCACGGCCATTAGCATACGAGGAGGGATGAAGCCAGTGTGGCTGGAGTTGATAAGGTGCCTCCTGAGGAATTCGCTGCTTGTTTTAATACATTAATTATTTCTCTGTCTTCTGCAACTTTTGCAATTTTTAAGAGCTTAGAGGAACCACCATTCCAAGAAATGTCAGAAGGACACGTTGGAGACCTTCTTCCGTAGCTTCTGCACCCCTGGGCAGGAGCTGGGCAACTGGGGCAGCGTGGGGACAAGCCAAGCCCCAGGGAGCTTCCCGCAGGAAGAGAGGCACGTTTGTGGGATCAGGCCTGCAGGCTGGGATGTGTGTGAGGGTGTGGTTGAGTGTGAATGAGTGTTCGAGTGTAGAGTGTGGCTGTGTGTGTCCCAAGGCAGCACTCTGCAGACTTCCCGCAGGAGAGGATCAGCAGAGGTCTGTTTCTCTCCAGCACCCGGTGGGATTCCCCCTCTTTACCCACACCCCCCCCAACCAACCCCCCCCCCCCCTCCCCTTCCCCCCCCCCCCCCCCAAACATCCCCCCCCCCCGTTTCCCGTTTCTTCTCCCCGCCCCGACTAATCGCGACCTTCTGTAGAAAAAGAAGCGCCCAGATCACGTCATCAGCCCTAACCGCTGCGGAGGTGATGGGGTCACCGAGGTCCCGAGGAGGGGGAGTCCGCAAGGGGCAGGGCCTCCCCTCCAACTCCACCGAGACAGCGACACAGGACACAGAGACACATCCCGGCCGGCGGGGCCAGGGCTTCCCCGTGCCCGCTGCTGGACTCCAGAGAGAGGAACGCGCTTTGCGAGTCGAGAAGACACAGCCCCACCTCCGCGTTCCGAGGCTGGCAGGGTTTCCCCGGGGCTTGCTGGGGTCTCACTGCCCCCAGAGCGCCTAGGAACAGGCGACTTCGTCTCTTTGGCCCCACCGAACTCCGCTGGCCCCTCCAGGAGAGGCATGACAGTGCCTCGCCCCGTGGGGTGCCCCTTATGGGGACTCCCCCCTAGCTGCGGGCCCGCTCAGAAGTCTTGGAACAAGCTCCCGGTGACTGGAGTCTGAAACGCACTTGAAGGCATCGAGAGACTCTTTATCGGCGAGAGCGGAGGAGAAGGGGATGCAAACAAAACACATAGAAACCCCACCAGAATTTTAAAAAATAAAAAGTACATAAAAACACTGTGTGAAAGCTCTGCTTCATGTGGCAGAGATCCCTGCAGGACGGCACGCCGCGACAATTCCTGCAGCCGAAGTTATACGAGAGTAACTCCGTGACAAAACTTTCCCGGCCTGGCACGGTCTTGCTCCCCGGCCAGGATTCTCGAGCACAGCCCACCTCGGAGCTCCTGTCAACGGGTCTTCAGCCGTGCAGGCGCCTCCTGTGGGGAGCTGGGCCGGCGGGGCCGGACCTTCACCTGCAGCCAGTGTCCGGGTCCAACTCACTGCCAGACTTGATAAGTTATAATGAAATACTACAGCTCGTTTCGGCGCCCCCCCAACCCCTGCACGCACAGGCTCACACAGGTACAATCACACGCTACACACACACACGCTACATACTTTTTCACAGACATAAACACACTCACACACGCACACAGGGCTCAGCCACAGCAAATCCTCTGCAGACTCCATAAGCAAAGCTTCACAGCTATCACGTCCAGGTTCGGTATTCGTTTGGTTCCCTCCCGCTCCGCTCCGTCCGCACCTGCCCCGCAGAGGGCCTTCCTCAGCTCCGAGGCCTTGCTGCGGGCAAGCTCCCTGGACAGGGCTAGTCCTGGGGGGACGGATCTCCCCTCCCGCACAGCCAAACGTGCAGCTCCGAGCATTCCCATCCCTGGGTTCCTGGAGTGATTTCAGCCCCCACACTCACTTGAGCACTGCACGTCCTTGCCAAGTGAATTGATTCCTCTGAAGCAAAGTAAGTACCAAATTTCTCGCAATTCCCCGTGCCATCGTCAGGAAAACTGGTTTTAATTAGCAAAACTAAAATAGCGATGGTGCTAACTAGCAGGCGATCAAACCGCAATCAAACTTCAATCTCTGAGCAGTTAGCTATAAACTGTCAGCAATTGAAAAGTAAACCTGGTGCACACAAAGGCTCTGTTTAATTTTCTTGTTGTAATGGCTCTAAATGAGGACCCCATCACTATGCAGTTAAGCGGTGTTGCTTGTCCCCCTGAGGCGCTGATCAGTTCTTTTTAATGTGAGAAAACTGGCAGCTCGAAGCCCGTCAATGGAGCTCCCACAACAAAAGTCCTGAAAAGCTGAATGAATTGGGTTTGTAATTACTACTTCCCTCTCCCCCCTTGCAGCTTATCTCTTATTCATTCAACATATATTATTGTCACCTAATCGCACACTCCCAACATTTTTTTTTTTAGTATCTACTACTACGGACATGTTTGTTGTAGAAATTAAACAAAATAATCCTCCCTTCTCTCTCTCTCTTTCCCCCCCC
>VWZX01007345.1:7345428-7378763 GCA_013399015.1 Galbula dea | reverse complement strand
TCTCAGAGCTAAAGCAAAATCAAGTGACCGACAAAGAGAGAAAACCTGAGACACTCTTGCCCTATTCCGGAGTGCCCAATGCCCACTTCGTGCCTTCCCTAAGCCAACAGTCATATTCTTCCCTTGCCATGCACAACACGCCATTAGCAGAACACACGACCAGTTTGCAATCACAGTGCCCCCAGTTTCCTAACTGTATATATATTTTTTAAAGTATTATTATTATTATTGTTTGCATCTCCCTCATGGTGTTTCCCAAGGGAAACTGCAGCCGCGTTAGCAGCACCAAATAAACGTTGGATCTTCCAGGGGAGGATCAGGGGCTGCTGCAGGGATTGCTCTGCCCTGCTGCCTACCGCCCCCTGCCCCTTCCCTGTCGGGGGCCGGTGTGCGGCCGCGGGCAACAGCACGGAGCAGTGCAAAGCACCGCGGAGCCCTCTCCTCGGCAATTGCGGTTACAACTGTACAAAGTAAAGCTCTACCTGGCACGGATGGCGAAACTCTTCTCCTATTTGGCAGGCGCCACAGCTTCTCTCTGGGGCTTGTGACCGGCTGCAGAGAACGTCTGAAACGGGGCTACACCGCGCTGGCAATTCAAGAAATAGTATCCAAAAAAGAGCTGTGATAAAGCGTGAAAGTCTCTGGCGTTCCGTTGTTTCTGGGTTTTGTTCGCTTGTTGTTTCTTACCTTTGCTCGGCCAAGCCCACCCCCGCCCCCACCCCTCACCTCCTCCTGCGCTGCCCAAAAGCCAGGAGAGGAAAGTTTGGGAAGTGGCGAACAAAGGGAGCGGGAATTACTCAGCCCCTACTAGCGCCGGGGCCGGGCCGGGCCGGGCCAGGCCAGGCGTCTCGGACTGCCAGGCACGGAGATCTGCCTGTCTGCCCACCGGCGTGCCTCGAAGGGGCAAGGACCGTTGGGAAAAGAGAGAAATACGTTATCTGTCTGTGAAAACACGGCGACCGCTTGCACGGCCTTGCCCGGGCAGCCGCCCCGTCCCGTTCCGCTTCGCACACCACCAGCCCCCGGCCGGGCAACAAGTGGTCAAGAACAGCCGAGTCCGAGCCCCCCTTTTCCCTGCAAGCCGCGTCCTCGGGAGGGAAGGGGACTGGGGAACGCGCGGCTCACCCCGCATTCTTGTCCCCGTCAAGGAGGCACAGACGCTTAGTCCATCAAAGCTATCGTACTTCCTCCCTCTCTATATATACATACATACAAAAACATTAATGCTTTATATATATTGTTGCATTATTTATCGTACTCGGTTGGCTACGATGATACCTTCTGCGGCATGAATTATTAAAAAAAAACATCTTGCGTTACAAAAATAAATCCAAGACTCAAGTGGAACTTCAGTGTCCATATGTCAAAAATTTATTTATCTCAAACTGTGCATAATGGAGTAAAAACTTAACTTGAATATGTACCTGTTATAAGGATGGTATTAGTTCAAATATATACATGGACTGTCGGCAGACTGATTTCAAATAATACAGAGCCGAATCTTTAAAATACAACTACGGAAAATGAGGAAAAAAACCCCTTAAAATATCATCACAATAAATTTACAGAAATATTACAAACCATAAGAAAATATTTCAAACACAGTAATTTCAGCCTTTTTTTTTTCTTTTTTTTTTTCCTTCCTTTTGTTTGAACAGGATGAAATCTGGAAACAAAAAGTTATTATAAATTAAACGGCGTGTGAACCTGCATGGCAATTTTTGCTTTTTAAGAAGAAATTAAAAAAAATAGTGTAATCTAAACGTTTGCCCTTTTACAGCAAACCAAGCCCATGGTTCACAAGTACTCATCCAACCTTTTTGTCTTTTGTACAATTTCTAAAACAATTTAAATGTTCAAATGCTGTAAAATAATTTCCTCTCCTCTCACAGCTGCTCTGAATTCAGCTGCCAAAGCCACAATGCTCCAAGTAGACTCTTTTTTTAAAAAATAATTGGCAAATTCGCGAGATCGTTTGTTTTTCTTCTCTATTACCAATGGACATTCTGATTGCCATGTTTCTTTTGATAAATACTGTACAAAAGTTGCCTGCAAATATTAAAACATTTTCCTCTTTGCTCTTTGAGTCTAGCTCTAAATATTATTGGTAAAGACTTTTGCAAACTTTCTGCAAAGTTTCTACCGTTTTCACTAGAACTTTTTAAAAGTTTTGTGTAGTTACTTCCCCTCCGAGATCTATACAAGTTCCTTNCCCCTTTGTCTTACATATGTGAAAGAGGGAGTGTGCCATTAATGGCTGTGCCAGGAACAGGTGCACTCTGGTAGTGTTGGGACATATGAAGTCTGCTTGGGGCAGCTGGTTCTGGTACTTCAGCACCTGGTAGATACATGCTGATCATGTCCCGAAGGTCCCCAGCTTGGCAAGGAGCCCTTGAATGAGACGAGGAAGTGACTACGGGGGGACTGGAGCTGGATTCCGTCTTGACCACTGAGCCCATGGAGCCCAGGGCCATTCCCGGGGTCCCTTGTTGGGAGTAAGACATGCTGTAGGTAGGCGATCCGTTCATGTAAGTCTGCGAGCTGGTCATGGAGTTGTACTGCAGGGCGCTCACGTCGTAGCGGTGCATGGGCTGCATCTGCGCCGCGTTATGCGCGTTCAAGCCCGGGTGCTGCGGATAGCCGAGCTGCTCTTGCATCATCCCATAGCCTCCGTTGGTCCAGCCGTTCATATGCGCGTAACTGTCCATCCTCTGGTTCACCCCAGCTCCCAAGGTGGCCCCAACCCCTACCCCAGTCGTCATGGTATTGGTGCCCGGTGCCAGTAAGCCCCCTGGCAACGTGTACTTATCCTTCTTCATGAGGGTCTTGGTTTTCCTCCGGGGTCGGTATTTATAATCCGGGTGCTCCTTCATGTGCAGAGCTCTGAGCCGCTTGGCTTCGTCAATGAAGGGTCTCTTTTCCGCCTCGGATAAAAGTTTCCACTCCGCCCCGAGCCGTTTGCTGATCTCGGAGTTGTGCATCTTCGGGTTCTCCTGGGCCATTTTCCGCCGCTGCCCGCGGGACCACACCATGAACGCGTTCATCGGGCGCTTGACCCGGTCCGGGCTGTTCTTCTGGTTGTTGGCGGCCGAGTTGGAGTTGCCTGTGCCTCCCCCCGAAGTTTGCTGGGGGGCGGGAGGTTTCAGCTCGGTTTCCATCATGTTGTACATTCAAACTACTTTTGCCTGGAACCAGCCTTGAGCAGAGAAACGAGGAGCTGCCGGAGCGGAGTCCCAAGCCGGACTTTTTTTTTTTTTTTTCCTAGGGAGGGGTAGGAAAGGGGGGAGGGGGACTCCCCAAAACCACACTTGAATCAAGATCAGGATCTTCCTCTTCGCTGATGGATTAATAATGCTAATAACTGCTATTATTACCGCCGGAGACTGGATTTTAAAAAACTTCTTCCTCCTTTTTTTCCCTTTTCTCCGGACGACGCTCTCTCTCTCTCTCTCTCTCTCTCTCTCTCCACCTCAGTCTTAAAGAGCCAGCAAACTACTTTACCCCCTTTTGCAAACACACACACTCTCTCTCTCTCTGCCTTGACAACTCCTGATACTTTTTTGAACAAGTTAATAGACAACCATCCATGTGATGGGGGCTTGTCAGGGAATAAATGCGCTGGCCCTGGCCAATCAGCGCGCGACGGCTCCGCCACTGAGGACAAGTCTCTACCCCTGGTTTTGCATGAAACGGGGCGGGGGCTGGAGCCGCCGGGACGGCTCGGCGGGGGAGGCGGGCCCGGGGGCGGCCCAGGCAGCCACTGGGAAGCCTTTGTATCTCCCCTTCCAGCAACAGGTCACACACGCCTTTTGGAGGAAGTGGGTAAACAGCATTGTTGCTACGTGTTTTTTTTTTTTTTTAAGTTGGTCTTGGCTTGGGGCTGGGAGAGGCTGTGGGGGCGGGGGGAGCGGAGCAGGAACGGCTTCCCCCCGGCCCCCACTCCCCGTGTCCAATGCCCCTCGGGACGGACGGGCCGCCCGGCTGTGCAGGGCCCTGTGTAGCGCTCGCTCCGTGCAGGCCAGAGATAGCGCGCCAAGCCCCAGAGAAAGGGAACCCCCCCGTGGTGTCCCACTCCGCGTCTCTATCGGGTCGCAATGCTGCCTGCTGCCGCCGGAAAACGAGTTCGCACCGCACAGGCCGGGGATAAGCTGTGCCTTACTCCCGGTCGTTCCCCAAGCCTCGCTCCGCTCCGGCCCTGGCGCACAACGCCAAGTGCTTCCTTCCAGCCTTCGGCCTCGGAGGACAGGGGAGAAGGAGTGGGTGTGCAATGCACGCACGGGTCCGCCAAATGCCGTCCTTGCAGAGCACAGAGCGGGGACCACACAGCAGGGGCGGGGTGGGGTGAGGCTCAGAGTGCACTCCAGGCCCTGCGGCACGATCTCACCTCTCGGCCGTTGTGCGGGCAGGCGGTGCCAGGGGGCGAGGGAGGGGGGTGGGGATGGGGAAGAGAGTGGCCGCGGCCCGGCGAGATAAATAGGTAGTTTTGTTTCTCTTGTTGTTACTACACGGGCCGCATAAAGCCTCGGCTAAGTTTACTTCCACTCTGTTGTTGGGATCTTTGTTGCTAAAACGCACTTGACGACAAAGGAAGGAGGGGACAGAGGACGCGGCACAGCAGAGGGGGGAGCTACTCACCAGCCCCACGCCCGCCCCATTCGAGCTGCCCCGCGCCGCTCCGCGCCTCCCCACCTCCAACAGCCTCGACGGGGCCGCTCCGCCTTTCCGTCCGCTCCTCCTTACGAAGTTAAGGCGGAAGGGGTGAAGAGGGGCAGGGGGGGATCCCGAGCAGGGGGCCGCGGAGCGGGCGGGGGCCGGGGCAGCGCCCGGGAGGTCTCAGCCGCGGCGCTACGGCGCCCCCTGCCGGCCTGGCCGCGCCCCGGGCGGGGAGACGCGGCAGGAAGAGGGACCGGCAGCAGGGGCGGGGAGGAAGGGAGCGGGCAATTACACCCAATCTTTATAATAATAATAATAACAAAAACCCACCGGCGAGCGAGGACGCGCCTTTTACTATGTGTGGATTATGCAAATACTTCCTATCGGGTTTAATGTGTTTAATTCGAATATGTATATATGACCCGTGGATAAGTGATATGTTAAAGCGTCGAAAAATTAAGAGATGTGGGTTACAAACGGGTTCCGGATGTCCGGAGGGCACGGTGGCTCTTCACTTTCTTATTGTTGTCCCTTTGGTTTGCAACTGATAACGTTATTCTCCCCAAAATTAAAAATTCTAGGGATAACTTTGGAGAAGGAGATGATAAAAAAAAAAAAAAAAGAGGGTATGAGTGGGTGGTGATGATGTTTATTCCTGGTAGGACTGGGGGTGTCCCGGCCTTTGCAGAGTGACAGTTTTGGATACCCGCAGCCCGGGGCTCCAGGCGGTCCTGGGGCGGTGTGAGGGGATTTGGGCTCGGGAGAGATACAGAGGGGGACCCGGCCGCTGCCCAACAACTGCGTTTATCATGCGAATCAAGGATGGGAAATGCCTAACAATTGTGTTATCGGGAGTATTTACATCTCTATTTTAATTAGCAGTTTTAACTGTCGATGCAATAAACTATCTGCATATATGTAAGAACGCACTACAGAAAACAAGGCGAGGGCAGTGGCTCTTTTGGGGCATTTTCTGTCTTTCCTCTGGGTAGAGAGGTCTGTACAGACACACACAGGCGGATGCAGGGGTAGACCAGGATGCTGGCTGTAAAATTAATAAATAAATAAAGATAAAATGGTCCCTGATATTCTGTATTAATGACAATAACAATACTACTCCCTGGAATAATACAGCCACGTTGGAATGGAGGCCTGCAGAGGGATAGTTTAATCTGAGTGGATTTTAAAAATCGTTGCCTTTGGTATAATTTATGGAAATGAAAAGTGCTTACATTAAACAAATTGTCTGCAAATGTTCTCATTGGTGGGTACTGCAGCACACGCACTCTTATTTCCAGGTTATGAGTGTCTTAAAAAGAAAATGAATGTTAACTACTTGGATTTATTGTTCTAATACTCGCCGATTTCCCCTAAAGACCTAAGGATGCAACCTATCGTGGTAACTGTATCGGAAAGAATATACACATTTTCATATTATTATTTTTCTTTTCCTGAACATACTAGTAACCAATCTAAAGCAAACTGTTAAGCAGTCTTGTGGAGATGCGAGATTGCAGCTCCATTTTCCTCTTTAGCTGCAAATAGAGGTTTAACTTGCAGTAATTAGGTGAGAACTAGCCAAGCATCTTACTATTATGATGCTTGTTAAAAACGCTTCTTTTCTGCATCTGCATTTGAGTGTGTTCCCCTCCACTCTTAATCTTCTTATGGAAATGAAGGCGAACGGCAGGGAACCTGCAGAGACTTAGAGAATGTCCTTGTTAACTGGAATTTCTCAGCATTGCTAATTAGCAGAGTTTGACGACCACCAGTATTGGGGAAAGCTCTGTTTAGCCACTCACAAACCCTTCCGAGGAAGAGCAGACTAATTTTATTTTGTAATTAAAATCTGAAAAGGGCCCTATTTGACAGTTAGGGCTATGAGAGTTTTATCTCCCTGTGAAATAATTACTGCCTTGATAACTCAATTTTCTGCAAAATGTCAACTGTGAGCTCCAAAAGTTTTAATTTTATTAAGTTAAGGAAACCCACACATTCAAAAAAAACCTCCAAAACCCCATAAAAAAACCTCCAAAACCAAACAACCACACCAAAACCCTGTGAAGACACCAATCTAGAGAGGAATTCCTCTTTCCGGCTCTTGTGCTGTACCAGCAGCCTGGCGTCGGGAGCCGCAGTCAGCCAGGGAAGTTTGAAGGCACTGGTTATAGCCCAGTCTCTGGGGAATTCCAAATATCACATGGTGAGTTAGCGTTAGAATCCTGAGGAAAAGCTGGGGAGGTGTACCCTGGAATGTCCTACAAGTAATAATTAAAAAAAACCCCGAACAAAGAAAAAAAAAACCCATAACATCGCCACCAACAACAAAACTCAAACCAAAACCAAACCACCCCACATTTCGAGGGGTTACCGACCTCGCGCAGGGGCAGGGCTACCCCTGCTGCCCGACGCTTTGGGACTGCCTTTCCCTAATCTCCCGAACTGGGGAAAAATGAGAGATTCCCTCAGCCAAATAAATAATCGCACAGGGCGAGGGACGGACACCAAACGACAACAGCCGAGCACTAGAAGAAAGAGCTTCAATAAACTTGGGAAGTCTGTTGGGTCCGAGCCTGGGTGGCGGGGGCGGGCGCGCCGTGCCCGGTGCATCCCCGCAACGCTTCCCGCAGCTGCTCCGGGCCAGGCCAAGCCACCCTCTTCGCGGCTGTTAGGGGAATTTGGAGGGGGGGGGTGTGGAACTGGAACGCTGGAGTAAGTTCAATCCACTCCGCTTACGTTTGGGATCTTTTAAAAATTATTATTTAAAAGGGTTTACTCTCCTTTTTGTCCCTGCCTGTCCAGCCAGCAACCCGGTTGTGGCTCTCAGAAGTGGCATTACACGTGCAAACCACCGAGGGGGGCGAGCTGTCGCCGCTCCCACCAGAGCCCACCTTGCCCAGCGCTTCCCTTCAAGGGCTGTCAGGACCCTTGAGAGTCGGAGGATGCCGAGGGAGCTCCGCGTTCCTCCGGGCCTCCCTTTTCATCCTGCTTCTCCCTAAGGATACCGCAAGGCCAGCACACGTGCGGCCGGGCTGCAGCGCACGGGCGAGCCTTCACTGAACTGCGGAGTCTGTAGGCACCGGGGGTGGGGAGCGAGGGGACACCACGGGAGGACACCACCTGGACACCACCGCAGGCATGAGCATGGGGGTAGAGGGTGTGAGTGCCTTAGAAAACAAAATACGAGCAANNNAAAAAAAAAAAAAAAAAAAAAAAAAAAAAAAAGGAAAAGGACCTGTCCCCAGTGCTACGAGAAGCGAAATGAAAAAAAAAAAGCTCTGATCCTGGGACGAGTTTAAGCTACACAATACGCATCAGACAAGGCGACTCGCACACACCACCTCTGCAAGTCGCTTTCAAAAGGCTTCTTAATAAATGGAAAAGCTGCTTGTCCAAACACTTTTCCAGGACTCTTCATAAATAACCAAAAGCCTCCTCAAACCCTCCGCGATTTTTTCCTGCATCTAAAATAACAGTCTTAGGACTTCCTTCCAAGAGGAGAGTACCGCCGAAGGCCGCACTTTTTCTTACATGACCCTAAAAATAAATGAGAAAATCAAGCACCAGTGGTGAGGATAAACTCAGGAATTACTGCACAATATAACGGGGTAAAATTACAGTTGAATATAGGCCCTTTAGGAGGAAGGCAACCCCCTGGAGCAGGATCCTTTTTGGCAGTCTATTTAAAGTTATCTTTCCTTCCTAGTTTTATAAGTACAAATGAGTTTTCTTTTCCTATTGTAGTTGAATGAACTCATGTATATTAAACACAAAACCCCTCCTGAAGAACACTAACTGCTTTGCTTAAACCCACAAAGGCACAAAAATCCAGAATCGAAGGTTTCCAATTCCTGAATAAGTCCCCTTAACTCTCTCAAGCTCACAGGAGGGAGAGATTGGGCACATTTTCGGAAAGTCTTAAAGCCTGGAAGGGGCTATCTCGAATAGAGATGTATTCTCTTTTGCTAAAGTTGAGGCTTCTGTTTAATTTCCCGCTTTCCCCTTCACCATCTTTGTGTTGACTTCTGAAAATAATGGTGTAAAAAACTATCAGTTCATGGGATCACACATGTTGCCCAAATCAAATCAGGTCCTCTTTGGTCCTAGCGCAGTTTTGATGGAATTACTCCGGCTCTTCCATTGAATTCACACAGGTTCCCGAGGAAGCTCTGGCCGTTTCAGAACGCCTTAAGAACATTTAAGGAAAGCCTTATGCACAGACTAGGGTGCTTTAAGGTTGCTTCTCTCCTCACTGCACCTCAAAACCTGGCATCCCGAGGCAGGGTTTGAAAAGTACATTAAAAACAACCCCCAAAATAAACAAACAAACAAAAAGACCCCCACGAAACTCCCCCCCAAAAACAACCAAACAAAAAAACCCTAACGCCTTTTCCGGTGACTCTCAGATCACTGACACGATATCCCATAATGGAGCCAAGACGGCGACTTTTATCTCGCTGTTCCTCATAGTCCTTAATTTGGAGCTCATTGACAGGACAGACGGTAATGACACTTTCAAAACTGTTATGGTCTGGAGTGACAATCTCTCCATCTCGCCCATGGTTTATTGACACCATGGGCTCATTGTGTCAGTTTAGGCTTGTGATTTCAGAATTCTCCAGCGGCGGGCTAGTTGTGGGGATTTAAA
This sequence comes from Galbula dea, assembly GCA_013399015.1. Lineage (NCBI taxonomy): Eukaryota > Metazoa > Chordata > Aves > Piciformes > Galbulidae > Galbula > Galbula dea. The sequence goes on along the minus strand of VWZX01007345.1, from coordinate 7,369,462 downwards.
TTCAAATTATAGACTAGCTGTCTATGCTGTGAATTCATATTTAGATGGCGCTTAATCGGAGCAGAGAGACGGTGCTATAAATAATAATAACGCTTCCCATGTGTACTCATCCACTGTCCTCCATCCGAAGACCTGAAGGAGCCTTTGCCGGAGGATCCCTGGCGCGTATAAGAAAGGCGAGGGGTGCCTGAGGCTCCCGGGGGAGCCGAAGGAAGTCCTGAGCCCCCTCGGCATCCTCCTGCCAGGCGTAGGCCATGGAAGTGTCAGCGGGGAAGGGACAAGCGTTTTAGACACATAAAGATCCAGAGCACCTCTGGGTTCGGAGTGTGGGTGTGTGTTGAATCGGGGTGTGTGGGTGTCACAGCCCTTTTTCTGTAGAAATTATGGGTGAGCAGAGCTTCTCCAAGCACCCTTATGGTCCCCGGGATGGGACCAGATGAAGGTGAGGCGAGAGGCCCGTGGGGTACCCACCGGGACCGGCTCGCTCCGGCGGAGGCAGGGCTGAGTGCAGGCAGGTGCCAGGGGGAGGCTGAGCGGGAAGAAAGGAGAGGTAAAGCGGGAAATTGGAATTTTAAGTTGCTTTTCTGGTTTGCTTCTTCCAAGTCTTCCCTTGAACAGCTCGAGAAAGAGCTGTAGGAAATGCAGGCATCCACTTCCCCCCTCCTTATAAAAGATATAAATAAACTAAAAATCCACTTTTCCTCCAAGTGGAGATGAACGAGAAGGAGCACGGAGCTAACCCTTCCTCCCATCTTGCTGCCAGCTGTCTGCCAAACCTGGGACCCGATCCCAGATTTACAGCATTTTGCTCCCTTGAGTTATGTCCACAGAATAAACGCGTCAGCTGAGTGATGGGCTGAGCTCAGGAAAACATCAGCTTGGTTAAAGCCATCGCTTGGGACCCTTGATTTTATGTCCCAACTTCTGCTCTTGAGTGGGAGTTTACGACCCCTTTACAGCTCACCTCACAACTGCAGTTTCTAAGGGGAGCACTAACAGCCCCTCTTCTGGAACCGGGTTAATCATTCACCCTTTCAGCAGGAATCACTTATTTTTTTTGTAAAGTGCCTCCTGACATTAAACTGTGTATACCAACCGCTCTGTACTTTATTCCGTTTCCTGTAGTAATTGACATATAATATCTCTGTTTATAGCTAGCTTGACAGTTCTATACAGATGTATATTTCTCTTAATTTCAGAGTTTTATACCCAACGCGTGCTAACTAAAGAAACAGTAAAGGAAACCTGGGAATTCCGTTGTGCAGGAAATCTGTGAAGGGCTGTTTCTATTATTTATAGGAAATGCTATGTCTTTATTTTGGTCACTTACTACAGAACTGCCTTGTTAGAAGTCTCAAGCGGAGATCAAACTGAGAGAATGGAGAAAGTATACTCAGCGCGACAAACAATAATCTTTCATAAATATCTATTCTAAAGTGAAAAGTTTATTGTGAAATCAACAACCATAGGATTCATTTAATAGGAAAACTGCGGCGCTATTACTTTCAACCAGGCTGTCAACAGGAGATACAAAATAACCCCAATTTAGCAGAAATAATTTAGTTTCCATTAGTGTTTCTCTTCGCAGTCGAGACGCATAAACTGTGCTGGGTGTTACCGCAACCCGCACAAACTGCCGTTAAATGCACTACACAGAGCTATGCACATACCTGTAAAATAAGTAGCTAATTCTTCTAAGAAGTTGGTGGCAATGCACCACTTCACATATTTTGGCTAATGGTTTTATATCACCTAGGTTTCTTTCAAATCTGTTATCTCCACAGTGAGGAAGAAAAACCCCACTCCAGGCATTCACTTAGGGCTTAAGGTTTCTTCCTTTTCCAAGAATTAGTGGAACGGGTGTTTATATTGCCTTCTTTTTTTTTTTTTTTTTTTTGTGTGTGTGTGTGAGGGGAGGCGAGACGACTTTATTTGTCCGGGTTTTAAACACTTGCCATTTTAGAAAATTTCTCCTTAGTGAAAAGGAAACGTTCGACGCTGCTCACAAGCAACACCTGTCAGTGCTGACTTAAGACACGTTGTGAGGAAAACACAAGCACAAGCCTCTGAAAGGCTGGCATTTCCTGACAGTACTGTAACACAGAAGTTTGGAAGGAGGAAAAATTCATCTTTATGTTTGTGGTTAATGCTAACAGTAAAGAAGTTGATCTTTTGAGGATGCTTCTTGCCCGGCGAGCAGAGCCCGAGCTGTCGGCACAGTCCCACGGCAGCACCTCTGTTCTGACTAGGCGTTGGAAACCAACAGATATCGACATTTCTCTAGAAGCCAGGCTTTCGGAAGCTCTGCTTAGAGACAAATCGGTGGCGATTTGTGGTGGTTTTTTTAATGTTTGTATATCCACAGAGCAAACAGCACAAGCTGGAGGCGGTTTCCCTTTTTTGAGCTCTCTGTTCACCTTCTCTGTCTCTACTTCACGGTGTTTAATTTACACGCACACAGAGCGACTCCAGACCCCTTCCAGGCGCCGGCTCTCGCCTTCCCGTTAATCCTTTCCACGCGCTCGCGAGCTAACGGCAGGAGCAGCCTCTCCCTCGGGCAGTCCTCAGCGCTGCCGACAGGGGGCGCCGCCTCCCGCGCCCGGCGCCGACCCGTCCCTGGAAGAGGGGGAGCGCCCGGAGGCAGCGGGGTCGAGTGCGGGTCTTTAGTCTTGGCGGATAAAAAGAGATTAAAGGCTAATTTTTTTTTCTTGTGGTATCATTTTTAACCAACTACGAAAAATGTAGAGCTTTCATCCTTTGATGTTTCTTCCAGAAAGAAACTGTTATATATCGGTTGTGAAATTACATCGGTTTAGAGCCAGCGAACCAGCCGCGGAGCGCTAAAATAATTTAATTAAAAAAAATATATATGAGGACTCAAGCTTCCACAGAGGCACTTAAAAGCTCACACATGCCCCTCCGTCTCCCCTCTCCCTAGTGCTCCCGATGCTTCCGGGCTGCCATTCGATGGGAATAATTAAAACTGAAGTGACACCCCCCTCCGGTAGCTGGGGGCTCGCAGCGCCCTGTCCTTACGCTGCCTCGGCACTACCGGCCCCTGCTCGGGAGAGGCAGGACAGCGCACAAAGCCAAGCGCTAACACTGTAAATCAAATGCTGGTCTTTTACTGTATTAAGCAGAAATAAAATTGTAACCGGCTACCCACTTTCCTCTTACTACAAAAACTCTTCACCTGTATTTAAATAGCACGTCTTTAATTACAGCAGTTGGGGATGTATGAGGCTGAAATGAAATTAGCAGTCATTACCAGTCCTTTAACTCTGTGGTGCTTTTGATCAGCACTAAATTAGCTTTCCAGTCCTAACAAAGGCTCTACAGCAAGCAGTGGGCTGTAAATAAGACAGCTCGACCTGCCCTCAACACCTTTTCTCTTGTCAATCACAGCTCTATCATTCAGCCCGAGATTAACCTTTATCTACCGAATTCTTACCAAAAATAAAAAAAGAGGGGGGAAAATCCATCTTCAACTTTGCTAACTGTAACAAAAAGAGTTTCCCTTTAAAAGGTATTATAACGAGCCAAAATGTCAGGATCGATCTTTTCCCAACCCAAATTGCCATGTATCAGAAGGCAGCGTTAGACTGAGGCAGTTAAATGTATTGATTTATTCCCAACTTCCCCGAGCAAGGCTGCCTCGCCCAGCCGGAGCCCTGCCTGAGCATGCGCTGCCTCTCCCTTCGGTGTAACCCCTCTTTCAGCGTATCAAGTCAGGGGAGCCTTGCCTGGGCTGACAGCAGCTCTCCCGTTTTTCCCCGGAGAAGGCTGGGACCCCGCGGCGCAGGCATGGAGCCACCGCCTCGCCGGCAGGAAGGAAAGGACTAAGCGACGCGCTGCCAACAGGGGGCGACAGAGAGCAGCCACCACTAGTGCCGCGCCAGCTCTGCGCGCCCTTTGCGCGCCTCTGCGCGTCTTGGTGACCCCTCGCCCTAGTGTGCTGCACTGCATCCCGCGCACCGTCCCTCCGAGCTCCCCAGCCGGTGCTACCTCCCGGCAAAGGAAACCGACAGCGCATCGCTCGGAGCGGTGAGATGGCTTCATGCCTGCCGCAAGCGGGATGCACGCTGCGCAGATGGGGCTGCCGTCCCCCCTGCCCCACTCCGCGGCTCACCCTGCGGGGAGAACGCCAAAGTAGCAGCCCCGCCTGAAAAACCCCGAGGCTGCAGGGGAAGGTCCCGGCCCCTCTCTAGCCCGGCGGCTCCCCCTGTGCGCACCGCTCCGGGGGAGGAGGCAGGCAGGGCAGAGGCAGCTGATGGACCCGGAGCGCCGCTGCCCAGCGGTGCGGTCGGGATCCGCCACCGCGAAGTTCAATTTCAGCCGAGCCCAAAGCCGCGCTCCGGTCTCTGAAGTTAACGCTGCGGAGCTCAGAGCGGCAGGTCGTAGGTGGGAGCTACATTTCCAGATCATTTTAAAGGTCACGGGGGAGGAGGGGGTGAAAAACTGTGAATGTCAAAGTTGTGCTGCAGCTACTTACATGTCGGTGCCAGAGCAGGGTGGTGGCTAGTTAGCGCTTTGATTGGCAGCTTAAAGCGAAAGTCCAAGCGGACTCCTGAGCCCGACTCAGCCCCGGGGGTCTGAGCACTTTTCATCGGACAGAGGCAGTTGAAGGAAGCTCGCACGTCCCCTTCTCTTCTCCTCTCCTCCTCCATCCAGGACAGAGAATGAATCCATTTCGGTTTTTCTTTCACCGGCTCTCCTTCCGTTTGCCTACACATCCTCCAAGTCCTAGCCCTAGCTTTTAACTGCAGTCCCTGGAACAAGAGGGGAAAAAAATCGTTTATGGCTTAAAAAATCCAAATGGCTGATTTTGTGTGTGTGTTTTATAAGAATGAACCCACAACAACAAAAAAGTCACTTCTCTGTCCTCCACCGTACAGCAGAAGAATAATAAAAAAGCTTTATATTTTTGCAGTGGGTATTCAAAGATAATTTGACGCCATTGTTTCTGCTACAGATGGTTCTTTTTAATACAATAACACTGCTCTTTGTGCATACTACACACAATAAAAATCGAAAGCGTTCTCCTGAATAACCATTTTGTTCTCGCTTGTATACAGGCCAACAAAAGCTGCCGTGAGGTAATGGGTTCTGTTTATTGAAGCCATAGAATAGAGGTTTGATAAAGATTTTTGTATATAGGAGCGCGAAATTAAAATAAAGACCTCGCAAGGTCGAGCTGATCTCTGCGTATTTATTACCACTGAAATATTTTATCAATATATTTCTTTAAGTTGCAGCTGCAGGGATCCCTCCTCCCCTCCCCCCGCTCCCCATCCTAATCAGTCCAAACATCTGTTTCTTTGAATTTGGGGGGAACTGTAGTCGTAGCCAGACCTAAAATCTACACTTTCAGAGGGAGCAGGGCCAGCCGGCTGAGAAGCGAAGGCAGCGGGCGGTGGAGAGGGGAGGCTGAGGAGTCAGGGCTCCGCTCTCTACGCGCCTAGCTTTGTGTGCGCTTCTCCGCAACCTGCTGCCCACGCACACACAAAGGCACAAGCGGGAGCTAACTGCCGCCAGGGTTAGCCCACAGCACCCTCCGCTGCGCGCAGCTTCCGCAGAGCTCCCGTGCAGCGCAGCGCGGCTGTTGCGCGGCGCCGCTGCTCGCAAAGTTCCTCAGTCCCTCCTGAACCGTCCCCACGGATCAGGCTCCCGCTCTGCCCCTCCGCAGCCCGCGGAGCTCAGAGGGCAGCAGCAACTGGGAGGGGGGGCGGGGCAGCCAGCTGCGAGGGTGCTCCGGGAGGAAGCAGAGCTCCTGACCGTTGCTAACTTTCCCCTAAGTGATGAATAAATTAGCACCGCTAAATGGGGAAATAAAAATTGGAGGGAAACGCCAGCCTCCAGTGCTTAGTCCTGTATTGCAAATTGTTTCACAGGTCAAGAGTTCTGGGTCCAGTTTCCTAGTTCTGGGTCTTGTTGCGACTGCAACGACTCGAGGAGAGTCCCAAAGCAAAAGAAAGTGCTTAGACAATAGGGCTCTGCGGGAAAGTTGTTAGTCAGTGACTGTGTTTGTCTACCTTTCTATAGGAATTAATGCCACAGTTCTCTGTGCCTCTGTAGCCTGGACTGACAGTAATCCACCTCTGTGACTTCTGCCCTTTGTGTTTTCACAAAACTTCGCTCAGTTGTAGCACGACAACAGCACGGAATAATGACTTTAACCTTCAAACATTCTTTAATTAGCTTTTTCAGCAAACTAAAAGATGCTTAAATGAACCCCTTGACAAAACTGACCTGCTCCTTCAAATTCTACTTTCACTTTTGGGACTAAGACGTTATTGGTTCACAACTCCTCTGAAGTCATCTAATAAGGGATTATTTAGGAACTATTACCCACACGCCAATTAAAGCCTCTTCGATGAAATTCGGGAGACAAAGATAAGCATCAAAACGGAAAATTAAACTATTTGCACATGGCTTGTTTTTCAACAACCCATTTCCCATCTTAGGATAAACATCTTCGCTCCAGCTCGCTCCGCCAGAGCGGAGAGGCTGCGAGAGACTCGCCGGGGCGGCTCGGGGCGGCCAAATCCTCGTCCTCGTCCTGGTCCCCGTCGGCAATGCCCGGCCGCAGCGCTCCGGCCAGCCTGTCCCAGAACGTCTCCCACACAAGGGGGGCCGTGCTGCCAGGGCACGGGGGGAGCTTTTCCTTCCAGGCTTAACGCTAAGAGAAGGCTCGCAGGGAGGGCGGCAGAGCTTATGTAGCACATGAGCACATGTAGTTCAAGTAACCCTCTGTCATTTGCAATAGCCTTTACATGTAAAGGGCGGACGGGGGTGGGGGAGGGGGAAGTGGTGTAAAAGATGCAGGCTTGCCAAAGTTCAACAAATCGTGCAAGAACTTTCCTAAACTGGTAAGATTGGGGAAGAAAGCATCGCTTCTTCTGGAAAGGTATTTTACTGGTCAGAGCATGAAGGAAATGAATTAGTAGGAAATGCACATTTTGCTACCTATATTGGTTCTTTGGGTTAAATGGGAACCAGGCTCTGAACAGTTTAATACCGACTTATCAAGAAGATTTTTTTTTTTAACTTCCAGACAAAAAGTCACGATGGCTGGGAAATTTTACATCGTTCTTAACTGCTGTATACAAATCTTAGAGTTTCCCCGCAAATTAAAGCAGCATCCTACAGCAATCTGACAAAGAGATTCCAGGAATGCCACGCATCTAGGAGGGAAATACGAATCCTTTTTCTTTTTTTCTTTTTTTTTTTTTTTTCCCCTGAAGCACGAAATTGGCTTAAAGCTCATTTTGCAGATAACCAGAAACGAAATCATCAATGCGCAGATAGGGTGGCTGCAACTTCTTAAGGCTCTGCAGCAATTTCTAAGACTTTCTAAAGGGAAGGGGGAGAAAAAAAAAAAGAGTGACCCACAGGTTGGAAGAGCTGTAGAAGAAACTCGCATCTCAAAATGCATTTTTCACTCTGATATGAAGAGTGCTTGGCTCTCAAACAGACATCAGTACCCTTAAGACTCTGTGCCGAGACCGATCCCATGGGGTGGGAAAATGACCGTCTTAGATTTTGGCTTTCACAAGTCATTTTAGACTCGGAAAAAACTCGCACCTGCGCCCAGGGGCATAAATCACATAACGGATCTCTCCAAACGTAAGAAATACATCTGCGTATCTCTGTGTTGCACATCCAAAGAGACAAGCCCGGCGAGGTGCCTCCGAAGCCGCTCCTCGCAGAGGGGCTGAGCGCACAAGCCTGACCCACAGCTCTGCCCAGATAATACTTCCTGAAATTTTGGGATTCCTGCCCGGGACAAACCACTGGCCCTGCTCTGAAGGAGAGAGTCAGAGCCAGGCTGCTGCTGGCACCTTTCGCCCCGGTCCAGTATTCCCGCACTCGCTGTCTCCTCGCTGCCTCTGCCGCCAGCCCCCGCCGGGACCTGCCGCGCCTGGGCCCGTGACCCCCGCCCCAGAGCTCTGCGGCCGCCACCGACTTCATCCTCCCCGGAGGAGGAGCAGCTTAAGGCGGAACGGAACTAGCCCTCGTGTCGCGTTCTGGATCGCCGACAAGAGGGTTAAAGTTTGGCACCAGTGGGCTGCCCCAAGTCACCTCCTGCCTGCGGGTGTCGAGCCTGGGTAGGGGCGGGCAGGGCGGATCCGGGGGTATCTCGCCTCAGAGGCCCAGCGGCCGGGGAGGGCCTGGCCTGCCCTGCTCCGGGCAGCCCGTGCTCCTGGTCCGTGAGGGGACAGGGGACAGGACGGGACAGCGCGAGCTGGGGCCGTCACATGCCATACCACCTTTCCCCTGGGGCTTTATTCCGGGAGAAACGGCTTCTCAAACGGCCATTCCCAGAAGTCCTCATCCTCTCGTTTTCATTTAAACAACATTCAGGCTTTTCTAACCAAAAAGCTATGGGTGAGAACTGCCGTGTGCTGTGGGTGCACCACTGAGCCCACACGGATACAGAGCCCGTACCTCGAAAAGGCTGGACAAGCTTCCTACCAACTTACAGCCTTAAAAGAACTTTTGTGACAAAAAATCCAGCTACTTAAAAGCAAAGAACCTGTAGTTTACAAGAGCAGCTCTTGAGGAGCTGCAGGTTTCCACAGCAGGCAGGCCTCTTGCTGAATGGAAATATATGTAAGAACTTTGGATGTGCCTCCTGAAACTGGAGATTTTTCAACGGTTTAGGTTTTTTTCATGATTGCTATGGGAGACCTGAGAGCTGTTAACTTATTACATCAACATTTGCTGCAATACTTTTGCTGTCAGTTGCTACTGGTAGCTGCAGCATCAGATATGCCTTTACTGAAATATGACCACAGGGTATAGAATAAATTTCTGCCAGGAAGACAAGTGGAAAGTATAGCACAAGTAATATTCTGTAAATATTTTGTCCAAATACTTCTGGCCCTTGACACCTTTGTATATTCCATTCTATAGAAGGCAACTTCCTTTGGAATGGGACTTTTTTTACATACTAAAGATGAATTCATAGAATAAATAGAACTTGTTTGCAATAACTATTAAATTCCCATGTGTGTTATGTCTGTGCTACAAACATATATAGATTCTGAAAATGTTTTGGCAAATAGGATTAAAAAAGTAGATTATATACAGACATGTATACATAGTAAATACATACTTTATACTGGATGTCTCGTAGCCATGCACATACTATACACTATATATATGACAGTATGCAGTCCAGTGGCATGTAATACTGCACATTTATAGGAGTCAGTGACTCCCTTCACACTTCTGTCCACACATGCACATGGAGTTTGCATCTGTTCTTACAACTTGAGAAACATAATTTTGAACCCTAAATTCTGACTACATTACCATGGAGTAAGATGACAACCCACAACCTACGTGCAGGCCACTTCTCAAAACTTACATTTTCATCAGATGCTTATTGTTGTTGTTAACAGACTGGAACTGGAAGGAGAATGCCGGTCTCGGCGAGAGGCTCACAGGTTAGTCCAGAGAGCTATTCACTAGCTATATTCTACCTGGCACTTTCTTCATCATTATTCATTTAAGATGCAGCGTGAATTGGAAGAAGCTAATTTTTTTTGTCTTTAGTTTCTATACGGTTTCAAGCAGTCTACCATCACCACCTCATAACAGTAACATCTGCTGATGCCCATAACCTGCAGTGACCCAGTGAGCTTATAAAATAAGTTCAGTTTGTTTGGAAACACCTAGATTTAAATAGACCCTCACGATCCTTGTCTCCTGTTATTCTCATTTTTCCCCAATGCCTGTTTTCACTCTAGCCATTAGAGAACTCAAGATAACAATCCGGGCCCATGGTGGACCACAACATTTTGTGCTGAACAACTTCTGCCTCTGAACAACACATGTCCTAAGCAGGAATCCATCTGCATAATTTGAAACCCTCCACCACTATTACAGAGTAGCAATTCCAAGGTTCCTCACAGGTCAGCAAATCCAGATTATTTGGAAGAACATTAATAAATGAGAATATGCAGAAATGAGGGATAGCTATTTGCAGTGGGAAAAAGGGCAAACCCCTCATACTGTAGCTGGCATTGAAATAAAAAATATACAACGGATTAGATATTAACCACTTCTATCAAATCCAGGCCCAGGAACCTAGGGGGAGGGAAGTGTGTAAAGGCAGATGCTTAGAAGGTAAAACACCCCAATTAACCTCATTATCAGTTACAAAACTGTACTAGGAATATTCTGGGTTTTTCAAATCACTGTTGTTGTTGTTGTCAAAAAAAATCTGTTGACTATGGCATGTGTTTTGCTGCAGTCTCCCAAATCAGCATTGCCCTTCTTAAGGTCAGGACAATGTATCTTAAAACATTCATATATTTAAAAAATATGCATTGTTATTTTAATAGGCACTGTAGATAGTTTAATTTGTATCTGTATTAAATTAAACATATGGTGAACAGGGTATAATAGATTTTCTATAATTTAGCTGCCAATGTGGCAACAGAAGCCAGTTACTCTCACGAGCAGACTTGTCAGTGGTTTGTTTACTAGCTTATTTGAATTAAAATAAAGCTTCGCTTCTGCTGACTGCACATCATTATCTATGAGACCATAATCCTGCTAGCAAATCCTATATCTTCCAGAACTGGCTCTTTTGTTTGGGATTACTGAGAGCTTAGCCTATAACAAAGAGGAATAAGGCATCCCTCTCATCCTCGTAATTAAGTGTGGGGAGTAATTTAGAAACAAACCCGGAAAGATGTACAATTTGGAGTTCTGCTTCTATGCAGGATTGGGGAAGAGAAGAGGCCAAACACTGATTATGTTAGCACAATGTTTAAAGTATTAAACTCCTGTACAACGGGAATCCAGCTTTTAAAAACAAATGGCAACTATCAATAAAGTATTAAGTTGCTTTACACTAGAAACATTTTCTTCTTACCTAAAGGTATGCTGGAAAATTTGGGTGGAGCTTAAAGACTGAAGTCTCAGTTTTTCTACATGTACACACTACATACATGTCACTTTTATGACATCTCCATTTGAAAATAAAGAACAATTTAACACAGGAAACTTGACTTTAAAATATCCTTTAAATTACTTTGGAATAAGACTATTCTCTAGGAATAGGAATATCTCTGGTAGCTGAACATGTTATTTTTAAATACAACCAATATTTATATTTTCCTTTGGGAAACTTAAGTAGGTGGAAGTTGTAAACATTTTACAGCTACCTTAGAGATGACCATATCATTTGAGAAGAAAATAAAGAATATTTTAACACAGGTATTCTGAGGTCAGTCAAATGTACATCAGCACCCTTTGACTCTGTTGCTCCGGCTGTATTCATATCATCCAATTCTTTTGCTGCTCAAAACAACAGTTACGTTGCAAACAAATTGTAGAAATTAATAAATATGGTACAAAAATACAAGCCTCAGGAGCATACAGATATACAAGATCTATTTGCAGAGGACTAATAAGGACAGGGGTTGATTTATAAAAGTCTTCGACATTGTCACAGATGGGAATTCTGAGGACCTCTGTGAAACCGAACAAGGCCCTAGTGAATTATAAAGCAGGTCCTTAGACTTTAAAAACATTTGGGCGAAGTGACAGTTCAGAACATCTGTTAGCCTTCTGTCTGAGTATAAACTGGATGTCATGGAGTGCACAGCTGTAGGCATTTTCTGCCTCTTTTTGCCAACATCTGTCACAGCATCACAGTAATATAGGTAATTATCAACACCTCATATAAACCATTTGCTATTTTAATTTCTGAATAAGTAAAATTAGCATTATACCCTTTCGCAAAAAAACCCCAACCAACTCAAAACCAAACCAAAACACAAAAACAAGCCCCAAACCTTCAGAAGGGGAAGAATATACATTCCCTTTTAAAGCTAAATGACAGATCTGATCCTTTTAGGAGAGCTGAAATTCAGAAAAAAATATCTACTACAAATAAGGTACTTAGGATAACATAAAAGGCTTAAGTAAGAACAAGTTTAAATATTCTCCCTTTCTCTCTCTGTCTTTTAAAAAAAAAATCTGAGTCTTGTCTGTCATAAGCAAAGAAGATCAGTAGCAATAAAAGAGAGGAAACCGTTAATCATTTATGTTTTTTTCCATGCACAAGCAGCTGTCAAATGATGTATGTTTTACCACAGTAGTAAAGCCAAGGGCTCATCAGTACCAAGCAATTTTACTGTCAGTTGGTCATCCTTCTTCTCAGTGTCTGCAGTCAGAAAAACAGATCACCTTGCAGTGATGCACAGGAGATCAGCCTCACCAGCTGATAATGAAGTGAGCAGAGTAATAACCTGCAGGACTTTCAGAAATACAAGCACGTTCCTGGGGCCCCCAATAACCAAAGAGAAAGAGGTACAAGGGAAGAAGAGATGCTCCAAACAAACAGGCCTTCAAGCCAACTTTTCAGAACCAAATTTGGTCCTTTTACACATCAAGAGACAGAAACCACTGCCCTGTCCTGAAGATCATCTACTTGATTGTGGATAGCACAGAGAAGATTTCAGAAAGTGACCAGGTGTTTCAGTTTCCTCAGTTTTGGAGGCCCAGGTGATACACTTTATAAGAGCATGAATTGCAGAAGGCAGTTGCCTGTCACTTGTGACAATCAGGCTCCTGTGAAATGTTGCTAGCTGAAAACCAAAATCATCAGCCACCTTTGGTAAGAGTGGTCCACTTGGTGGTTGTCTTAATGAGAGCAGTTTTGTCCTTGCCCTACACAGTCTTTTAGAGTACAGGATAAAGAATGGTAGAACAACAAAGCAATGCTGTTAAATAAGAGTGGAGACCACGTCAGTCTGAACTTACAAGTATGAGCATAGTGACAGAAAATAATCATGTGGCAATGAGTTTTACAATATTTCATGGAAGCAATGATCATATCCAGCTTATATGTATTTTGCTTTCACCACAAAAAGAATAGCACCTCTGCTAGAAGTTAATGTTCCAACATGGAAAACCTGAAAAAGTGCTGTTAGCTCTTTTTATAAAGGAGGCATATGGAACAAAGTGGTCACTAATACGCTATTTTTAGCACCTGAACTACAGTCCAGAAGATAATACCCAATTACTTGATATAGTGCTCTATGCACTGTCTGAACAACAATAGTGGACTGAGAAGCAAGAGAAAGCACCAGAATATGGTTTTGAAGTCATTCAGATTTCATGTATTTTATTTTCTTCTAAAAATAAAGGCTTTGAAAAGAGGTGCAGTGTTGTCCACGTTGAAGGAGGGGGGCCAGAGAAGAGTTGAAAGGAAGATGAGAGCAGATGAAGGCTGAGAAAGAAGAGAGGGAGACCTTGCCTACAGGAAAAGATAGGTAGGGCACAGATAGCCAGAAATCTAGAGAAAAGAGAGAGAAAAATTCATCTGGGGTGCACAGTCAGAGAAAGGCATCCATGTAGTTGTAAGCCTGTTGTATCTGTACCTGTGAGAAAGACGACACTCAGGACAATCTATACAGTTGGGAACAATACAGGATTTTACTAATTCTACTGTGTCTTTTAGTTTCCACTCTGCTGGTCTGTGAACTGTAGTGGCTGAGCTGCAGATGCATATTTTTTTCACAACCTCTGCTAGCAATGCAGTAATTTTATTAAGGACATAGAGGACAACTCTACACCATTACAGTTTGATACCAATCCAGCAATTTTTGAAGGAGATACACAGAAACCTTACAGTCTTACTTTCTTGTTTTCCTCTTCTGTATTTCTTACTGCCTGTTCAGCATTTAATACATGCCTTCTTCTCTTTTCTCCTCTCCCACAGTCAAAATGAGCTGAAATGGTGGACTTAGTTCATGCAGTCTGAGGTCCAACACTCTAACAAAGACAATTCAGTGACAAGGATCATTTCTACTGCGGTCCTAAGCCACTCGTGAGATGTTTGTAGGTTGGAGCTATTTTCTTCAAGAGCTCCATTCCTCCACTGAACAATTACCACTCTGGCTTTTCTTATCTACTTCACCCTGTATCCAGGTGGATGCTAAGCAGATTTCACCAAATTGCAAGCTGCAGGATAAATATTTCCCTCCTACTTTGGCTTCAGCAGTAAGATTCTTATACATTTGTTTTAACACTTGCAAATAAAACTCTCTTACATGTTCCCATCACCCTACTACCTAAATGCATTGTTCAAATGTCAAAGAGTATGTGAGCTATTGCAGATCACATAATAGATGCCTACACATTCACTATACTAGTAATATTTATTATTGAAACAAACTGTTTTGTAAAGAACTCTGAGATACCTAGGCCATAAAAAGAGTGATATAAAACAAAATGCTATTCAGTTCAATAGATGTCTGATAAGAAAAGAACCCTAAAATTTGAACAGTTCCTCCTCCCCTTAATCAGCCCTAACAATGGTACCCCAGTCTTGGTGCTCCTGCACACAGCAATATCTGTCTTTTAAAAGAGGAATAGGAACGTGCCGCTAACAGAGTGTGCTCATTGGTTAGGTGTTTTATAATTGATAGTTTTCAGCATCAGCACAAAGGTAAGGGTTTTAGCCTTGAATACTACCCACTAACAATATACCCACATACAGAAAACCAGTGCTAAATGTATTTATTAAAATAAACGCTTTAAAATACTCTGCTTTTCATACAAAGTAATTATCTTACACTATGTGTAAAAGGTACTTTTGTAATCAGTGGTATACAACCAGCTTCAGATACAACCACACACATACCCCATTACACACAGTGATGCTCATCAGATTGCATGGGACTGAATCATTTCATTATGTTCTGTAGCTTAATTCTTCAATTCTTGCAGCTTCAGCTGGAATTCATCCAGATCAGCCCTGTTTTCTAAGATGAAATCAAAATACTTCAAGGCCACAGCCACTGAATAATACAATCAGCTCTAAACATAGTAAAAGGTATTTCATACTTTTTAGAGGCTCCTAGTTCCTGCCCTAATAGTGTCAAGGCATTATTAAAAAAAATAAATAAAAATAGTAATATTTTTCCATTCTTTTGTTTTTGTTTTTAGCACTTCTAGCCTATTAATTCCCAAAGGACAAGAGAAGTATGTTGTGCATATTGAATGAATTTTGTAGCAGTCAAAATAGACAGTAGCAGCAAGTTGAAGAATTTTAAATGCTCTAAATTTTAACAAGTCCTGCCTAAGAAGATAATCTCTAACAAGCCAATGCATTATTTTGTTTTTATACATTGGATAGATCACCACAGTGAAGAGATAACAGAGAAAATAAAGAGCAGAAAAAAATATAACTAGTAACAGGTCATGATTTTTCCACTAAACCTGACCAGAATAATCTCCCTACCAGAATTAGGTGAGTAATCATAAAGGTAAACTGTTTTGATTGCCAAAAATGGTTAGTTTCATTTGATTATCTGCAGAATCCTGTCATCTATTTTAATTAATTAATTTGCAAGTATTTGGACGTCCATCAGTTTATTCATAGAAATGTTTGAGATTTGCAAGCTATGCAAATTCTGCTGCTAATTAGTTAATCACTAGATTCACCCTGTCAGTGGCTGATGATCAGATTAAATGTGCTTACAACTTTTACACATACAAACATGTTTTCATACAATGCACAAGAATGTTTCTGTATTTGCGTAGCGTGGACAGCACTGATCTTGAGTGGCTTCGTCCCCACAGGATCAGTGTTTCCATGGCGAGTCCTGTGGAGATCTATCTTGTCTTTTCTTCTCCACAGTAGGCATTTAGGGATAATAAAATAGTTGGCAAAGAGGTATTTTCTCTGTTATTTTCAATAAGTTGTGATAATCAACATTACAGTTAAGACCAACAAAGACATGGGGAAATCAAAGAGCCTTAAGCTCCTCAACACATTCATCTATATGAGCCTACATCTATCAACCATCTGATTTATTCTTTAAAATGTTACACCTTGTGGGGAAAGGGACACAGAATAGAATTAAATAACTAAAGATCATCAAATGACAGTAACATCACTTCTCTACCTTTGATTTTATCCATCGTTTGTACTGTGCACACACAACGTAGGGCTCTGGTTGGTCCTCGTTGTTGGGTGCATAGTGACAATGTCCAGGACACTTATTACCATCCAGAGGAGAAAAAGGGAACTGTGTTGTTAATTCTGTTTCTTAAGTAATTGAGATTCCTTTAAAAATCCGATGTACTACTACTCAGAATTCTGTAGAAGACACATTTAGCCCCTGTTTTATAATATTCTAGAAGCCTGTCAAGCCCTAACTTTTATAAATAGTTCTGCAGGAAAAAATCACTTATGTGAACTTTAGCACATTGATAAGTGTTGGACTGGAGCCTTGGTGAGTCAATTCCTATTGTTAGTACTGCTCCTCCATTGCCAAATGCCTGAAATTTGTCCTTTTGTGTTGTTTTTCTACATTTACTCTTGCTAATAATCCAATTTTATATACTAAATATCACAATATTATTTAGGAGGTTCCAATTATGGAAAAAAAATCCAAGTGAAAAGTCTGTTGCAGTATCTATTTTCTATGCTACTGCCATTAAAATGTTCAATTTCAGAGGATCTAGTATAATTTTCTTTTCCTTACACTTTTTTTTTCTTTCATTATATTTCCATTACAACTTCAGAAGAAGATGTACTTCAGTGGATGATAGCTGAGCCTGTCCTGTTTAATAGATGAAGTAGCTATTCTACATTTCAGAATGACTAAATTAAGTCCTCATAAGAAAGTAAAAGTTTTAAATTTCTTAATCCAGACACATTTTGCAGACTAACTAATACACATTACTTTTCTTGAAGGAAAGTAAAGAACATTTGTTTTTATCTAAACATTCCATATAATTAAAAAGCCAATTTTTAAACACAATGATACATGAACACACACAGGAGGTTGCATAAAGTCAGCCACTTAAATTGTTAAATCACACAAGCTTTCATTTGAGCTGAATTATTCTCCCTTCCCACTACAAACCAGCACAGAAATGGGGAAGGTTTACTGGACAGAATGAGCAGCAATTTATTTCCAATATGTATAAGCCAGGTTAAGCAGTCTCAGGACTGTAACCAGACTTTTCAAGTACCTTCCAATAACTTCAGAAAAAGCTAAGAACTTCACAGGTTTTAGTATGTGTGTTTGCAGATTTGCATAGCAAATTTACAAGACCCAATGACAAGAACAGTTGCACTACAGCTGCTTTTACCCCTGTATCCTCCTCCAACAGTAAAGGGCAATGAAAGTACAGAGAAGACTACAGGACAGAATGAGCATAAAAAGCTATTTCCCTGCCACATTCACCCAATCTCCATCACCTTGAAGTTCAGGACCTTTCTGGGTCTAAGATAGATTTTAGTAGGATTTTGATAATTCTTTTCATTCATGGCAATGAATTTCACAGGTGAATTATGGGTAACAAGAAATATCACTTCTCTGTTGTGTGTTTTTTTGTGGGTTGGTTTATTTATATTTTTGTTGTTGTTTTCTTTTTAATCCCTTGCCTAATAATTTTCTTTGCTGCTCTCATTCCTTGCTCTAGCTGTTGCTGCTTCAGCTTAGGAGGTTACTGTCACTACTTTTTCTTAGCCATTTTCCATCAGAAGTTCCTATTTTAACACAATCACACATATGCTCAGTCTGTGAACAGGTTCTCTTAAAATTATCTGATTTATCTTGAAAACATTTACAAGTAAATTTTCTTTGTTTGCTAGCAAGCATGAAGCTACCATAAATGATGCTGGAGAAGGAAAAGAGGGGACAAATAACAGGGACAAGGGTTGGTTGGTAACTTCACCCAGAAGAGCAGCATAGTAGCATGAAGGCTTGCATGTTCACATGCATGTTCTCCAGTTGCCACTGGACTTGACAGAGAATCCAATGTTCACATCAATGGACTGAATTGCCTTGACTCCAAGAATGTCAGTGAAAGCTCTTTTCTTAGGGACACTGGGTATTGCAGGAGCTGCTGTGCAAATTCTCAGATTGTTGTTTGAAATTATGCAAAGCTTGCTGAGCCTTTGGGTATACCATATTATCTCTCTGGTTCATCAGCTATTCAAACCTTTGGGAGCAGAGGAGGAACATAGCTTTGATTCCTGTGTAATGGAGTATCTGTCTTGGATTTCACTTTCATTTGTGGCTGGTCATTCATTTCTTCATTTGGGTTTTGAGGTGAGAAGGTGTTGTAGCATTTATATTTTGTTAGTAAAGAAGTATTTCATAAAGCTTGGGGTGGACATTTGACATTGAAATCCCCTCAAAAAAACCTTGTAGGTGGTTGGAATGGCAAAACCACTTAAAGCACTTACTGATATAGGAACATTTTCTCAAGTCTTTCCTCAGAAAGTACTTTGTCTTTTTCCTCTTACTATTATGTTTCAGCCCGTAGGCCAGCAACATAAAGGATTCTGAAACAAGATGATCTATCAGTTGAAAACAATAGTAGAACACTTTTTTTTAAATATATTTTTTGAAGACAAAGTTAGCCATGTCTACCTTGAGACATTTGGACAATGTAAGTCAAATTAAGCAAAGGGGTGAACTCAAATTTAGGGCATTAGTTAAAGCAAGATATTCCTGTAAGATTACTTTTATTCAGAATAAATTGTCTTTACTTTTTCTGTATCCCTGCACCCTTCAGTTACTTTTTCTAATAAATCTTGCTTTTGTTAAGTTTATTGCTATGCAGATCATATCATGGAAACATTCACCCCAAATGAGAATTCTCTTCTCTCTGAGAAGACATCCTGAAGGATAAAGAGTGTTTGGGGCACACCCTCCTCTTGCTGGTCATATTGTATCAACAGGTACAGACAATTGTGTATCTACTTTTGTTTTCCTCTTAATCAGTCAGGTAAAGCCACTTCTCATCCAGAACACACACTTGCATGGCATTTACCATTAAGCTATAAAGTCTACAGAGCATCAGGGTGTGTCATCTGCAGAACAGAACTGTAGTAACACATCCCATGGTGGAAAGCTTCCTTGCCTGTGCCTGAGACAATGCCTTGATTTTTTTACTGGCAAAATATAAGGAGCCTACAAGGGAAAGGAATGAAGTTTTCAAGTTGCTTTCTTGCTAGATACTGTTTACCAAGTAATTTGTTTGCTTTCATTAGTTATTATTGCTTACTTAATAAAAGTTGTGCATATACAGTGTTGATTTAATAGATACTTTATTGGTATGTACAGCAGAAAGCTGGAGGAGTCAGCACTGTAAAGATTCCCTTTCTGCACAAGGACTGTGGGGTGAAGCAAGCAGCAGAGCGAAAACTCATTTATGCCTCCTCCAGTACCAGGCAGCAGAAATTAAAGAAAATGAAACAAAATGAGAAGGGCTGACCAAGTTACTATGCTCCAGTGACAGCTGCTTGCCAGGGAAGAAGTTTGGAATCCTACAGCCTTACAGAAGTGAAGGGCAGCTTTACAGTTCCTGTCCTCTTTTCTCAATCCCATGTCAAGTCAGAAGTCAACCAGTGCTCCATCCAGCCAAGAGATCAGGTTTGGTGCTGCATTACTTTTCATAGGCTACCTTTTCCCAGAGTTCTATATTTAACTCAGTAAAAATGATACTGTTAATGTAACTAAGTTTTTTTGAGAGACACAGACGTTGTTAAGATCTCATTTTTATCACTGACTCTGTCATTTGTTAGCTTATCAACAACAAAATGAAAAATTATTCATGCTTAATATGTGAAATTTGGAACATACTTCTATTTTTGTCATAAAGCTCACAAGTAAATTAACTTTGTTCAATTAAATAGGTTTTTCCTTTAGTTTAGAAACATAAGTAGGAATTTAATGAAAATAAAATACAGCTGTACATTTATGTCCCATATTTATTTTTTATCTTTGATGCAAACATGTTTGAGCATAATTAGATATAATAGCTCTTTGTAGTGTGACTTCCCAATAATTTTAAAGATACATACAATGTATTTTAAACTTCTGACACTTCTACTTATTTATGATATCCTTGTTAAAATAAATCATCTTTTGTTTTGAGATGGTGAGTACTGAGATCCTTAGAAATTTTCACCTAGTGGTAGACTAATCCTTGGGACTATTGCCTTCTGTATGGTTTAGTTTTTTCTTCTCATGGCAGTTTCAAAGAGATGTGAGATTATTAATTCCCAACATTTTCCTAGAGTTTCAGGGGATTTTCTTTCAAGTTATACTGTGCTGAGATAATTAAGAAACATGGAAATGAGGACTAAGAATTTTCATGTAATTTTTTAGGACAGTCTGTATTTGGTATAGCATTCAGAGGAGAGATCTAAGGTTGCCAGTAACCAACACTGCAGAGGGAAAATTTACACCAGCGTTCTCCACACTCACACTTGAATATGCTGCACTGCAGTACAAGTGGGAGACAATTTAGGTATACTTAAGTAACAGTAGACCATTACTGTACCCAGCTGAAGATGGTAGAAAGCATGCACAAACATATTTTCACTGAATTGCCTTGAATTGCAGATTATTCACCCAGTGAAGTCTAACAGCAACTCTACCCATTGTAATCTTATACTCTCCTCCACAAGAGAGACAGAGATGGTACTTCCCTCAGAACTCCAGACAAAATACAGCACTGTAAATGTTTTCTCAGTCTAGAAGTGCTACAGAATACTGAGCTCAAAACAGTACTGAAAAATGCCCTATGTCAAATTAAGAACATTTTGCACTCACTTCACAGCTGCAGGGTACAGCTTAAGTGTACATCACAGTGTCCTTAAACAAAAATAATGTGTTTTTATTTTTGAATATAACATCCCAAAATGTTCCCAAGTATACCCCATCTCATGTAGACACATGCATTGTCTGTTAATTAAATAAATAAGCATAAACTATGAGTCATACACACCCTAGGTGAATGTCGGGGGGGGACGACTCACAACTAACTGGATTATGTTATCTGTCCACATTACGGAACCCCTAATGCGTTAGAACTGACATTTGCTATTAATGTACAAACCACTTACTTTGCCCCGCACAGGAGCTGGACACCTCAATGGAATAACTGGGGAAGCAGTCCGATAGTGGAGGGCCTTCAAACTGGATTACTTCCTGAAAACCACACTGCAATGCAAGAAGCCTTCTGCATAAAGCCCTGACAGTGTTGGGACATGAAGGCAGCTTCGCAAGCACACTGCAAGGTGAAAGCGGAATGAGTGAGCCTCAGAAGTGGGTGACTAGTTTTCACCCCATGCAAACAGAACTGGGAAGGCATTGAATTCATCCAGGGAAAGAGGTCACCAGATATGGAGAGGTCTGTCTTTGTTTAATTTCTAACTAGTGTTTTGTAAAAAAGAAGAGACATAAAATATTTCTCTGCTAAGACAGTTTCTCGTTTCACATTCACATCACTCTCAAGGCATTTAAACAGAAGAGAGAGGTCTCTAATCAAGTACCTTCATTAGTTTGTGTTGAGAGTGGAGGCTGGGCCGACCACCAACCCAAGGACACATGCTCCCTGCCACCTCCTCTTACCTCTCCCCCACCCCGGGAAGGGAAAGGGGATAAGGGAGAGAGAGAGAGACCTCTAGATTGGAAAAGAAAACTGAAACTACTTTAGTGATAATAATGGTAATGATAAATGAAATCCATTCAAATATGTACAAAACCCAATACTGAACCCAAAACCCTCTTGATGGTATCTATGTCACCACTGATACTGGGGCAGTAGGCCTCAGCAGCAGATGGGAGCCAGGCTCAGGGGCTGGATCCTGGTACTGTTTGCAGGAACTTATGGGTCAGGATCGAGGGCAGGACAGAGTTCTCCTCAGATGCCGACCATTGAAGCGCAGGAGAAGAAGAAGAAAGAGCAAGAGCCAAAGCTAGCAAGGGGGAACTGACCCCCAGTTTCACAGAATCACAGAATGTTAGGAGTTGGAAAGGACCTCGAAAGATCATACAGTCCAACCCCCCCTGCCATAGCAGGATTCCCTAGACCAGGTCACACAGAAGCACTTTATATATATTGAATATGACATATATGAGATGGAATACTTAGTTGGTCAGTTTGGGGTCACCTGTCCTGTCCGCTCCTCCCTGAAGGTGCAGTCTTTACCCTGCACCCCCTAACGTGAGACACAAGATTTAGCAGTGACCTTGCTTTGCATACCAATCCCTGGTGGTAAATCTAAACATTAGGTCTCAACACTGCTAGAAGCAGGCAGTGTCTGCAAAAACATGTTAGTTCCAGAAAGTGCAGCTTCTCAGATGACCTTTAAGTGAAAAGTAAAATCATTGAACAGAATTAGCTCTGTTCTAACCCAAACAAGGACAGCTTGGTACATTTGCTGTGCTACTGTACACTAACTACTGCCAGGATCAACTTGTGTGAGGCTGCACCTGTGTCCCCACAGAACTGCTGCACCCTTCTGTGTCTACTGTATCCAGTATCTGTATACAGATACTGTATCCTGTATCTACTGCAAACCAAGGAGCTGGCCCATCTAGACCAGAGAAAATTTGCAATGAGTTTTGCAAATCTCACCAGTACATATTCAGCTATCTAGTAAACTGCTTCCATGTGTAATTCCTTCCTGCTTCAGTTGGCAGCACATACTCCTTTTGAGTTTGTTGGGAAATACAATTCTTTTCCTTTCTTCATCAAAGCTATGCTGCTTTGAACTCACCCACAAATTGCTTGGCCAAGTCCTATAACCATAAGCACTAAGCTGGCAAATGTGAGAATAAAGTCACAGAACCACACAATCACAGAAAGGTAAGGGTTGAAAAGGACCTCTGTAGAACATCTATTCCAAACTCACTGCTAAAGAAGGTTCACCTAGAGCAGGTCGCAACACAGCCCCATACAGAGAGACCGTTCTAGTTGCCCACATCTCTAAGCACAAGCCAGACACCGAGTAGAGGGAGATGAGAATATACAGAAGTGCTTTGATAATTTCTTGTAGTGTTCAGCTGCTTCAGCACCGAGTTACAGCCATGTCTTTCAGACCACTTCAATTTGACTACATTTAGTAAGTAAAATAACAAAGTAACCAGTTACTAAAGCACTTCACATTCACTACAACATGAAGCAATGTATTAGTCTGGTAAATTACAAAAATGTATGGTGATTTTCAGCTAAATCTTGAAAAAATCATAAGCCTT
This sequence comes from Galbula dea, assembly GCA_013399015.1. Classification (NCBI taxonomy): domain Eukaryota; kingdom Metazoa; phylum Chordata; class Aves; order Piciformes; family Galbulidae; genus Galbula; species Galbula dea. The sequence goes on along the minus strand of VWZX01007345.1, from coordinate 7,346,423 downwards.
TGACCATGTATCATGCCTTTTATACAAGAGCCTCAAATGATTTTAAAATGCCAATGTCTGTGTCTTAAAATTGTAACAAACTTCTGTACCAAGATGTGCCGCCACCTGCTCACAGTGACACCTTGAAGCATGCTGAACACGGGTATCTCTCAGCCATCCCAAATTTCTAACTGGTAATTTGTATCAAGACTTGACCTACACATATCCCATTGTGAGCACACGATACCTGCAGCCACCTGAGTTGAGGAAGAGCGAGGGAAAGCACTAGCCCTGATGGGAAATAAATTGGACCCTGCAGGCTGCAGGCAATAAGAAACCTGCCAAATCTGGAGTCTCGCTTCTCCCAGAGCCATTTCTTCCCACACAGGAAAGAAAAGGGACCAGCAGTGGCAAGAGAATAACAGCTTCTCTGCTAGAATACATTCAACCAACGCTGCCAATAAAGAGGAAAAGGTTCCTAGTTTTCTGTTTGTGATTACACTGTTTTGTCATTGCTGTCAGGATGTGCCTATGCAATATGTGCCTCTCAGATGTCTCGTGCCTGTATGTTTCATTTTTAGCTGAGTGGGATGTACAGTAATTAGCCACTCATTTTCCTTGTCTATTCTCTGTGTTTTGTTTCATTTCCTTTACAGGATTTTGGCAAGCCTTCGGCCTCATTGGCAACTCTTTCCCTTCTCCACCATCTGAATCTCCTCTGTCAATTTTCTTCTCACTGCTTGGGAGATGACAGTTTATATATTTGTACACAAAATGAATATGCTAATATGCTCCAAATATGGACTGTGCAATCAAATTATCCTGAGTTTGGTGGAATGTATTTCTGCATTATTTCCTCCAAAAGTATAACACACCAATTGCAAACAATTTACAGCCAACAAAATACTGTCTGAATAAAACATATGTGGTGAAGCTGAGGGTTTTTTAATTGAAGATGGAAAAATCTGTTGCTGGGCTTTTTTTTTCTTCTTTTTTTTTTTTTTCCTTCTTTCCCC
>VWZX01007345.1:7309880-7345416 GCA_013399015.1 Galbula dea | reverse complement strand
TTCCCCCCCCCCTCCCCCTTTCATCATGAATTGTTGCCTTTGGGTGGATTTTTGCTTTGAGAGTGCAAGTTGCTCTCATTGACATTACTGGGACTTACATGAGAATAAAGAATGGAAAATGAATAGCTTTCAGGGACTTCAGGTTGATGGAACAATTTCACCTCTTCTCAGTTAATGCTCACTCCATGAGTTTTTATTTCATATCTGAAGTTTTACAGCTGTAGGGATCCTTTAGAGTTAATTTCACTTGCAGGAATCATTGGCAAATTGTTAAAAAAAAAAAAAAAGAAAGAAAAAAGGTACAAAATCCCTACTACAGATTCCAGAATACACACATAAATATTTTACATTTTTTCATTGGTATTTAAAAAAAAAATCTGTAGCTTTCTCAAACATATTGTTTCATATTTAATAAATCAAGCTTTACAATTTTGCATATGCTAAATTAAAAAATAACACTTTCACTGCTGCAAGAAAATTCATAATATAATACTTCAGAGACTTTTGAAAAAGTCAGACCAGTCAATGACATTTATCTTGTTTCTTAAAAATAACTAAAGTTATTTAGTGGTGTGGAAAATAAACAAGGGTCTTTTAGATTCCTTTTCTCAAAATTACTACTTTGGAAATACACTTTAACACCACATTCATGTGGCTGCAAGTTCAGTTGACTCAGTTCAGCTTGTTCAGTTGAAAACTAATATATAAAATATGTAAAATATATAATTGAGTATACATATTTATTTATTTTCCTCAAACCAAATCAGGGACCACTAAGGTGCTAAAAATGCTGACTGTCAGTGGCTTGCCTGTATCTTAAGAAGAAAACAAATGTAAATAAATTTTCAAAGTATTAAATCTTTGTTTCCTTGTTATACTGACATATTCTTAAATTTGTGTATAAAGAGGAAATGTAAATTGAAGAACTTGTCTCAGAAACTGAGAGTTAAAAACAGTTTAAGCCATGCTACCTCAGCATGGCTTTCTCAAGAAAGATTTAAGACAAAGGGTTAATCAGCAGAAATCTTGCTACTCTTGAGAACCTCAGAGCAAGGACCCTGTTCTGTGCCCCTGAGACAGTGAGATTCAGTGAGCAGAACCCAACTGCAGATCAGTACTGTCTGCCTGGAGAGCAGCAAAAGCACAAGATAGGACAGAGCTGCAAGTGTATAGACCAGCAATTACTCTCATTACAAATAAAATCCCACTAAACTAGCATGAAGATGTAAAGTAATAACACATACCTATAATAGCTAAAATTTAGTTTGACGCAGTTTAAGAAAACAGTAATTGATCCTAGTAACCCCTCTTTGTAGCAAGCCAGTAGAGACACTGCAGCTTGTCACCTCAGCTGTAGTTTACAATGGAGGATTAACACTCCTGCTAACTCAGCGGAATGGTACAGTTGTACAACAGCTCTAACTGTACAGTACAATATACATATGCATAAAATGGCACTGTGCTGATCATTTCACTCTGGGACATGTGTCAAGCTAACAAGAAATACTGCATGCATCATTTTCTGTGGCTTGACATCATTTATTCCTTAAGATGCAGGAGAGGCTGTCTGGATACTCTAGTATTCTGAACTGATGGTCCTTAGGGCCCTATGAAGAAGCTCTCACATCTTGCACTAATCTCTTTTTTTTTGCTAGCACTATACATTTTAAAGAGATGCCATATGGCACTTAAGCAGACAAATCATATGGTGTTTTGCCCTTTCTTTCTAATTCAACTGGCATTACATTTCTCAAGTTGCATTCCCAGTTGATGAGCAATGTCCTTAACCTCTGGAGTGGTCTTGGACATCCACTAGACACAGACCAATGTGACACTTGTGCTGACTTCTAATATATACTGGATGTCAACAATGTTACTGTCATTCACTTCAGTGGTTGATTTGCATCTAAGCATACTAGCAGGGACTCTATTGTAGCACCTAAGAGTAAACTGAAAACATAGCACAGCTGCTACCAAGGCATAAAAGGGTGTTTCTTTCACAGGATTCCAATTCTCAGACAGACAGCAGTCAGCAGTCATGGTGTTAAATGGCTAAAACTGCATATGCAGAATTGAACTCTGGAACATAAAGTGCACTTTTTGTCGATGATACCCTATTTGCATGATTTTTTCTTTCTAAAGGGGGTAAGTAATCACTGTTTGTGTAAGCTTTTTTTCTTATCTAAGGAACAGAGCCACACTGGTTTTATGAAAATGGAAGTTCCTTTGCATGTGACTAACTTATATTTATAAAAATAAAGTAGCATAGCAGTAGTGTTAGGATATAGTATGTTAGGATACAGGATATAGAATTTCACATATGATCATAGATTCTTCAGGACCTCTTGTAACATGAGACAGAGTACTAAATTAAAGAAAAGAGATAAAAGCTTGAATTAACTTTTTCTTTTTGCCTCCCCAATGTACAAAACAAACCCATCAGACATCTTGAGAATGCAAATGGTGTAACTGTCCCTTCCACTCAGTACTCAGCATTGTAAAATGCCATATAGAAGCATGACACCCACTTGTGCCTGTGTATATTTATCTATAGAAACAAGACAGAAGAATACATGCACAAGCATCACCTGCATACTGAAATAATGGTAAACGCTCATCTGTAGAAGTGACTGGATACAAAAGCAATTGCAAGTGTTTATGCAGCACAAACATGGAGGTGAAGTTAAAACACCTTTGAAAAGCTGACCCATATTATTGGCAGTAATAAGTAAATCCTCCCTCTAAAGATAAAAGAGAAAGTACCCTCATTATTTAGTCAGACCTTCACACCATGAAGACCCAAACACAGAGAGGTTCTCAAAATGCCCTTAGATGAAAAAAATCAAGCATTGATAGACCAAGAGGAAAAGTTTTAAAGTGGAGGCCCCCTGACAAGGTTCTGTTTTACTCTTAGATGCTGGTTGGTCTGATTACCACATCAGAATGCCAGTGGAGATACAATACTGGTTATTCATCAGTGGAAACTGCTGGCCTAACAAGAACATTATTGGAATTATGTCAATTAACACCAGCTGAGGACTTGTCCTGCAATTTTTAAACAGAATAAAGCCATAGAGAGATTTATAAAGTTTAAAAGTAGAATCCTGAATTGCAGATGGCCCAAGCTGGATGTTTGTAAGGGTGCCTGTAACCTAAGGACCACACACTGCCTATCCACTGTGTGTTCAAAGCTGTAAGGAGACTGACTAGTTGAAGTGTCTCAGAGATCTAGCAGTTCTAGTCCTGTGTGGATCACATGCAAGTAGAGATGAGGAACAAGAAGCAATGCTGATTATGTGAAAGCATTTCCCTGAAAATTAAGAACTGTTTCCTCTCCTTCCTTCAAATATATTTTCAGCGTCCCCCCGTTGCAGAAGTGACCAGAAGTCCTTCATCACAGGACCTACACACTGTGTGTTTTCCCTGTAATGGTGTTACAAGAAATACTGGTAAGTGAAGGCTGGGCCATGGCTTTAGAAGAGCAAGAAAGGTTTCAGTGGCACTTGTGGCTGGAAGGAGGTGAAGCAAAAGGATCCATTTTTAATGTAGTTGTAACTCTGTTTCTTTATGAGCTACAGCAACTATTGTCTGATCACAAATGACTCTGAAGACCAGTATCTAAAAGTGTGATTGTTTTAAACACATATTTTTAGTAATGAACTGTTCAGGAATATAAGGAAAGCAAACTAACCTTTGCAGTCTTACTCTGCTTTTTAAAGTAAAAAATATATTCATTTTCCCCTGAGAAGATAGTAGTTTTCTTCAGGTTTATTAAGGAATGTTATCTGCCCTGTCACACTAGCTTGTGACCTAAAATCTAGCAAACTGTTTACACTTGATTACTTTATATTTGGTAACTAACATGGAGATTTTCAAAAGTGCCAAATTTTCCATGTTTCATATTTAGACCTTATAATTGTCATTCTTTTAAAATAAAAAGATTATGCATAGTTTTATGCAACTTTAAAATGAGACCACCTATTCACATATCTAAATATAGACTTAGGTGCCCTGCATCTGAGAGCCATGGTCTTTATTGCATGCATGGAAATTTATCTAAAATAATTTGTTCATGATAGATGCAGAGGCTCCAAGGTACTTTTTGGTGCTAGTAGAGGTGTTTTGGATTTCATGTGGCCCCATCTGCTCTTCAGACAATGTCTCCAAAATTTTTGATAACTCTACATGTGCACCTGTTCTTAGTACAAAAAAACCACCCCCACATAACATAATCAAATTTTCATTAAAATAATAATATAAAGATAAAACAGACTTTTATCTTAAAAAGTTTTCAGTCACTTGGAGCTGATTTTGCCCATACCAAATTAAAACTGAGGCAGGAGACTCCAGACACAAACATTCAATAGTATTTCTACATTTATGTGTTCATTCCAATTTTGAGAAGCTGCACTTCTTAAGTTTTTCCTTGCTTACCATGGGGTTCAGTTCAAGCTCTGTTAAATCTATAAAAATCAATATTGAGTATATGTATTATGTGACAGTTCCATCTAAAAGTATCTAGTATAGAATATGGGCCAGATACAATAGAGCAGCCAAGCACATGTAATTTACCCAACAAATCCAAAGCACTCCCACATTGATTTTTGCAGTTTTGTAGCCCCTAGTCACAGAGCAGAGAAAAAATGGCTTACTCATAGAGTGTGCTAGTACTTGGGGCTACATCATGTTTATCTCAGAGCCTCTGATTTGGGTTGTCTTTTTGTTACCTTTGTTGGATTTTTTAGGTCATTGAATGTGGTTCTCCACTCTAAAATGGCTACTTCTACAGCAAGAAAATAAAAAGATTGTCTAAATTATTCTGATCTGTTGATTGCTTTTCCCAAACCTAGAGTGTACGCAAGGAACATGGCGATATTTTAACAGTTTGTAGATGCAATTGTCTTGAGTATGAAGAGAAAATTGTATGTATGTAAGGGAATAAGCTTTCAACAGTCATTAATGTACACCACACAATAACTACTATAAAGGGATACCAAAACCACATTTGAGAAAACAATTACAATTTAAAAGGACATTTTTGAAATTACATGCATACATGCATATTTGTGTAGCATAAAATATCTATGTATATGTACTGTCATGATATATTTAGAAAGTTTTCAGTTCCTAAAAGGATAATACTTACCTAATGCATATGTATTCATGCTTATTCAGAAATAATAAACAGGCAGATTTCTCAATGTATATTAAAATAATATTGTCTGTATCAAAGTCTGTTACCTTAAGCAAAACAAACAAAAAAATCAGTCATAGATTCTATCATCATTTGGACCTAAGTGGCAGGCTATAATATAGGTCCAGATTAAAAACTTGAGCCCCCAACCTAACAAAAAATCCTACAGGATTTAAACATGTTGCATGTCTAGAGCTTTTTTTCTTTTTTATTTACTCATAAGTATCATTAATACCAAAGATCGACAACCCTTGGTGCCATGTATGTCACTCTCTCTCTTCAAGTCTTTAGCAGTTGCATGCTTATCTATTGCAGTCAAATGTATTTCTTGTCGGAGAAAAAGAGTGAGTAACCTGACAATACAGTGTTATCGAATTTTTTCAGCTGAGACCCACATGTCATTCAGCATTCAGACATGCTTGTGCATGATTGATGGATGGGTTTGTGACAAATAAAACTAGGATCAAGAGCTTTGCACCTTTTCCCCCATCAGGAACCAGAGTAAAGCATAACTCTATAACAATGGTGGGATTAGGGATGCATTAGCTCTCCATCGACCAAAACCATCCATTCCCATCAATACCTTGCACTTAATAACCTGAAGCTATGATAAGAAAACAAAAGAAGGAGAAAGGGACAGAAGAAAACAAATCAATAGAAGAAGGGAATGTCTGAAAGATGCACTGTCCAAATGAAGAAAATTTTTTGCTGAATTGCTAGGATAATGCCCCTTGACAAGAGAACAATGTACTGTCAAGGTTTATCAGCAAGGAGGCCAATTGGCACAATGTTAAACACAGGTTTGGCATTTGAGTGGTGGCACTTACTGTTGATGTAAAATACATAATGCCAACATGCAGATAATAACTACTCATATCTGTTTTGTATTAGCAGTTTGGATACCCATAAGGAACACAGTAACATTTCTAGGTGTACTGAAACAAATGCTACCAACACAAGGACAGATCCTGTCCCCGTAGAATGCACATTGTCAGTACTGGGCTGATGTTTTTGACTAAAACTCTGTGTTGAAAAGAATCTTAATTTCTACTTGCAATTATATATTTTATCTTTTATTTTTATTAATTAATTAATATCTTATCTGCTCTTACAAACTAACCTGGAAGACCAGGAATGGCCTTAGGCTTTAAAAGTTCAACAGATTTCATGTAGTTTTTTGCCTTCTTTGAAACTCCGAAATCTAGGAACCAGTACTAAAACTGGAAGTAAAAAGAAACCATTCATTAACCTCTTCTCTTCTTCAGTATGAGAACATATATTTCTTAAAACATTTGCAGCTTACTGAGGAAGAAACTGTTCCCTTTTTTTATAAGACTTGATGCTTGAGCTTGTTGCTGGGGTGAACGAAACTAGAAAATAAGTTTAAAGCTGTGCTTCTAGAGCTGAAGGAGGAAAGATCTAATGATTTTCTTCCTCCAAGATCCAGAAAAAAAGGTCAACTTCAGCATATAACTATAAGTGCCCAATCGTCCTGCTTGGGCCTGAGGCCAGCCCTGGATGCTGAATTCCCTACCTTCTGCCTGAGCGTTGTGTGAAGTGTGTATATCAAGGAAATCTTTGAACACAAGTTTGTCCTTCTTCCCTTTACTGTGTCACAGTTTTATTTTATATTACCTCTTTATTCTAATTATTGTGTTAGACTGAAAGACAACAAGACCACCAGGTCAGGTAAGAAGGAATGCTGTTGATCAGTGTTGCTGACATTCACTGTTCTACTCAATTAGATAACAACCCATTTTTAGGTAAGTCTCCAGTATAAAGCGAAGAGTTCTGATATCCAAAATACTAAACAATGTTACTTAACCTGTAGTTTTATGAAAAGTAACAGAAAGCATTCTAAAATGTTTCCTCTATAAAACATGTTAAAAATTCACTGACAATGGTGAGAGTCCACTCACTACAACAATAGATGTATGCCTTAATATCTCCATATTAGTGATCTAATAATCACAGTATGTACTAGAAAGGACTGAAAAGACAGCCCAACAGCAAAAGCCCAGGACTATAAAAGGGGCAATAGGTGCTGTGAGGCTGGCTCTGCTACCCTTCTCCCTTGTCACATATGGAAAGCCAAACAATCTCAGGATTCCTGCTTCCTTGTATGTAAATTATTATGATTCACAACTCCAACTCACGCTATTCACTGCTGTGATCACAGGATGTTCTACAGAGTAGAACCAATAATGAATTAAAGGAAATGCCACAAGAAACAAGCATGTTCCTAGAAGTCAATACACTCTTTACAAGTTCCTTGATGACTACATGAAGCTGCTGAAAGGATATGGAATTAAATAAAAAGCGCTACAGTGGCTCAAGCAGAAGCCAAAATGCATTCACATGAAGTGAGATAAGAATGACAGGCAGAGGAATATTTTCAAGGCATGCTAGAGGGTACTTTGAGTAAAGAAGAGTAAGAATAACTATGAAAGGAAATACCTAACAGTGAATTTTTCAATTCAGTATACATAACAGAAGTAGCCAAATGTAGCATAACATGTACATAAGTGAAGGACGGAAATAAATTGATGAAACATGCAGGAACTACAAAACCTATGATAAACTAGGAACTTTTCAGACAGCAAATCCTTCATTTATTACTGCTGCTCTTATAATTTTAGTTACTTTGCATTGTCTTGTAAAAAATGAAAATGGTGTTACTGTCCTGTCTGCAGTTTTCCACAGAGCAACCACTGCAAACTTTCAGTTATTTTGTTTTGATAATATTGCCACTGCCAATGCACACTATCAAAAAGCCTATAACATACTTTGATGAGCAGCTTGAATTTCAACATGTTTAAGCTAGTCCCTTTCTGATAACGCAACCAATGACATGGAAACACATCTCTCATTTGCCTAAAATCTTACTGACTTCATTAGAGGGCCTGTCCCTAGGGAGCCAACATAAACCTTCAGCTCTGCCAAAACAGCAACAACCATGGGGGTCTTGAAGCGTTCTGCTCCTCACAAAATACATTTTATAGCAGCAAAAATTATTTTGATACTATTATATAAAATAGGACTCATTCTGATAAAACCTCATTAGTAGAAAAATGACGCGTTCAGGGAACCTCTTCAATTTTATTACAGTTCTGAACTGTCTAAATGTACCACTCCACTCTTATAAAATTTTCAAAAGCCTGTCTGCACTGTTTCTACTGAAAGGATCTAAAAATGTGGAGTTTCCTATGCATAGCCTTATGGATAACTGCTAATTACTAGAATAAATCAAAAGATGCACTTGAGAAGTTCTTAAACCCAGTAACTTTCCATTTCATAAATAAACAACATGAATTTGGCAAGCCAACAGTATATAATTCACACACAATAAAGTGAGTATCTTTTAAGTGCAAATCTCAAAGCTATTTTAACTACACAGCAGCCTGAGCATTTCCATAATTAATTACTTATTTATTTCATACTAGAAATAATAATGATCTGATCAAGATATCATCTGTTCCAAACAGTCAGTTATTTCCTAACTAATTTTGGGGAAAGAATGAATGAACAAGATTGAATAATAAAGACCTCAGTTCTGTGGTGAGCTGTATGGCGTGCAAGGGGGAGTGAGAAAGCTATGTTTGTTACGCTAGGTGTGCACAAGGAGATAGACAAATATGTTACCATAGCATGGTGATCATACCTAGACTAGATGCAGGTGAGAAGCACATGTCAGATGCTGTGTTTGGTTATTACTTTTCTTCTTATTGTCTCTCAATTTTGAAATAACTGTGGGGCAGAGAATAGTTTCTGCAGTGGTAGCTGAAGATTATCTGAAGTTAGTTCTAGCACAGGGGTAGGACTTCCAGATAATTTAGTAATCGCTCTTGTATGATTTTAAATCTAGATCTAGGGACTAATTTTTCTTCAAAATAGAACAGACTGAGTTAGGCCAAACTTCCTGGCCCCCAGTGGGTCCAACATTTTTTTTTTTGTTTAAATTTGTTTGGATTCATATGCTAGATGTTTCTAAATCCATGCTTTGACTCTCTTCTTAAAATGCTTCTATAATATACCTCAAACTTAGCATCATTTCCCTCCAAATCATTTTCCCTCTATCAGCCCAAGTTTGCAAGACACTTGACAAAGAATTGTTATAAAGGCTCTCTGCTTCTAATGATCTTGTATCAAGTTGTTGAAATATCAGAAAAACAAAACCCAAAAGATTTACTTGATGTTTTTTCCCCAATATAGTATGATTAACTCTTTAAAAAGTAACAGCTTTGTATCGATGCTGCAACCTGAGTTGCATTCTTATGAACTTAGTGACAAAGAACAGTGTTTTATGATTTGGTTTCAATAAATACAAGGTCAGGTATCGAATACCATGCTTAAAAGAAGTGTTAGTGTCATTAATATAAATATCTGACCTTGATCAGTGACCCACTAGATAGTTTCCCTATTCTATTTATAAGACTGTAGCTCTTCGATGACTTCAGCTCTCATGTAAAGTTCACAACATGCAGAGTATTTACCAAATATTCTTTTTTTCTTTTTCAGCTACAGATCTCCTTGCATTTATCAACACAAGGTAATTGTGTGAAGTCACAATCAGCAACTCACGTCTTAATTGCATAGATATGCATGGGTAACTCCTCTTTGTTCAAATATTTTCAAACATCCCATGAAATAATTCTAGGGAAGCTGGTAAGTCAATATATTTATATTCAAACATTATGTGTATGCTTTGTAAGGCTGATCATTAAAATTATTCCTTGTGATCAAAAGATAGAATCCAAAATAACATTTGGATGGCCACAAGCGGGTCCATCAGATTATGAAGTATTTGCCTGATAGATCTTCAAATCTTCATTTTGGAATCAATTCTTTTTCTTTGGTGGAACTAAATGCATATGCTCCAGAGGGTTTGCCCAACTTCTGAAGGACATGTGCCTATAATAGGCCTTTCTCATCTCTGTCTTGTTAACAAGTATATAAATAAGAGAAGGCTTCCGTAATTGGCTCAGAGTTACTAATGAATTAATTAACTTCAGTCTATTTTACCTAACCTTTAATAATAAGAATCTTTTTTTGGTCTAGCAATAGGTCTGACAAGCTGAAAAAACAGACATGCAGCAAAGCTCTTGAAAATTAATGAGAAACGAGGAAAGAATCAATGTACATTCTGCTTGCAGAGAACTGACACAAAAAAGACACAATAAACCATGAACAAACACAGTCAGTTTAAAAAATAGGTTAGAAAAAGTGGGCAAATTCAATTATAGAAGTAATTAGAAGATATAGGGCAAGGCTGCCTTTTGGGACTGTGCCAGAAAACATGAATTAATAAGAGTGAATAGAAAGCGCCCATGTAGTAATTAAGAGGCAATCACCTATGGCAATGAATACCTGAAAACAGGCTGCAAACTATTAATTCAGTGATCAAAAATATTTTTAGATGATTAATATGGCAAATTTGTTTTAAAAGACTAATTTCTGGAAAGATATCAAGACAATAGCACATTATTTGTTCCTCTGGCATTTATATAGCTAATTAAATTTTATAATTTGCAACAACATTATGCATTATCTGAAAACAGGAAAAGCAATATTTCCTCCAGTAATTCTTTATTATAGTGTCTTCAAAATCAATAAGTTAAGACTAAGTCAACTTTTTAAAAGAAAATTCAAGCACCTAGAGCTGACTGCTTCATTTATTTTAATGATATTTGTTGTTGTTTATTAAAAAGGCATCGTGCATGAATTTTACATAATATTTTTCAGCTACTTTAAACTATTTCAATACCTGGTTTTATTATAATTAAGTGAATTCTCAACAAAATTTATTGATACTTAAACCATCAAAGACATTAATGAATGAGCAAAAGAGACTTTTCTTCATTAGAGCATGCCCCTCTGATTTGAAAACAAAAAATCAGCAAGTTACAGTGAAATTGTGCAACATTAGGCATCAAAAATAATGATCTAAAAATCTGCTAACAAAATCTCTTGAAGTTATTTAGTCTTTCAGTAAATCAGGTAAGGGCTAATTTATTGTCTTAAAGCTGCTTCCTGGGTCATTGCAAAAGCTAACAGAAAACATACACAATCTGCAAAAATTTGTTGTCAATAAAAAAGAAAAAGCCCAACCTGCAACACAGGTCTAAGTAGACAGCTTAGGTGTCAGAACTAAAGCAAACCACAGAATAAGCTCTACAATAATAATAACTCCACTATAGCTTTATTAAAGAGACAGATTATTTTCTCTAAAGTCAACATTTTTCATGACCATTTCTGGGAGGTCTAAAAAAAACCTCTGAAGCCTCCAAATAGTGACCAAAAAAGAAAGATTCATCACAGAATCATTTAGGTTGGAAAAGACCTTTAAGATCATCAGGTCTAACTGTTAACCTAACACTGCCAAGTGCACCACTAAACCTTGTCCTTCATGATGATAAGTTTCTATACTAACACTGACCATGAAAGACTATTAGATTCTATTTGTATTGCTGTGGAAGGAAAACTTGGCCTGAGAGTTGTTGATAACTGAGACATTCCTTGAAGCATTAATACTTACTACCTTTTGGTCTTTCTAGTGTAATTTTAAGTAATTTTTAAGCACTCAGTTCAGAAATACTATCACAACAATATTCAAGATTTAGAAAGGGCTTAACTACTAGAAACAGACAAATTCTCTGCACTAAATTAAACACTTAAATTTCAGGGTTCAAATGTCTGCTCTGATCTCAAACTTCCTTTGCCCTCATTTTCTCCACAGGAAGAATTGCAGCCTGTGGAGTAGTAAAAGGACTGAAGATACCAAAAAACCCATCTGGACATGATCCTACATATGGTGCTGTAGGGGATCCTGCTAGAGCAGGGAGGTGGGAGTAGAAGACCTCTGGTGGTCCCTTCCAACCTTAACCATTCTGTGATTCTGTGTGACTAGAGTGAAAAGGAGTGAAAAACTACCTAAACCAAAATAATGAGAGGAAATGAATTGAGACATCTGAGGGAACACAATCTTACCAAAAAAGAAAGCAAGCAAATGTTACTCAAAAAAAATTACATTTATTTCAGAATTAAGTTCCTCACCTGCATCAGTATATTTGGAGATTTAGGGAGTGTTCCTATGACAAATACTAGAGGCTTCCTGTTTTAGTTAGAATAATTTAGAGAAATTGAGACATCACTGCCACACCTTTAAATTTCCCATGGTAGTATCCATGGGCCTCCTAATGGGTTGTTTTCTGCCACAGAGCTCAGACAGCAAACAAATCTGAATGTGCCATATCTGGAGTATGTCAGCAGTTTACAATGCTATTGGTAAGAGCAATCCCTACAAATGGAATATAGATTGAGCTGCAGAGATGCTCTTTCAAAAGAGACAAATCATCTACAGCCCAGTACAAGATGGAGGTAACTGTTGGTTTGATTACAATGCTGATTTGGAACACCTCTACCTAGATTTACAGTGATGCTCTCCTGAGGCCAAAGCTTCAACTCCTGTTCACAGTTATGTAAAAACTCCAAAAGAAGAGCCTCTAGATGGGATTTGGGGCTTTCTATCCTCCACATCAATCCATTAATAGGAATTATAACACAATAACAGCTGCTTTATGTATACCAGTCCACAGGAATGGTACAGCCACTCAGACCTATCATGGTATCTTTGTCACTTAGTGTTTGGTACCCAGTTTCATCTCCTTGGCTGGCCAGTCTCTTTATGTTACCTTTCTAATTAATGGAGACAGAAAGGACCCTTTGGAATCCAACTCAGAAGAGCATCCTAATGCCCAAATGAAGGGACTTTCTGTCTCCTTTGACTGCAGAGAAAACCTAAAGGATGTAACGAGACTCAATTGGACAAATTAAGTGCCTTGTGAATACTTCTAGGTTCCCAGTTTCTTAAGCATTAGCACTCTGTTTGTACCACTAATTTTCTGATGTTGTAGCTCAGCAAGACATTAATTTTAGGACTTCAGTTTCATGCCTATTTTTATACTGGAAGTTCACCATCTCATCACTTGTGCTAGTTTATTTGTTTCTGTCATGATGCTGTAAAACAAGCTTTTGAACTGGTCAAGACTTAGAGATCCATCAATCTGTCCCAGCACTGGACACAATTTTTCCAGCTTGCTGGGTCCTTCCTAATCAGATTCCTTGAACCCATTCTGTCACAGTGACCATCCTTGTCTTTCAACCTGGTTTTACTCTGTTCTAAGTTGAAGAGGCTAGTACTGCACAGAGTATTCAAGATGCAGACGTACTATAGGTTTATATAGTGTCATAACAATGACCTTTATTTTGTTCTCTATTCTTAAAACTTTGGTTCACCTGTACTTGATGCAACAGTTTTGCAGAACTATCCATTTAACTTCAATATCTCATTTCTGAGAAGTGATGGTTAGTTGCCAGCCCATCACTTTATATGTGAATACAGATTTTTTTTTCCTGTGTGCATTTTTGTGTACTGAATTTCGTGTAATTTTTTTTCCCATCATTGCTGGCACTGTAAGATATTTATCAATAGACCATCGCTGGTCTGTCTCTTAACTTCCCTGAGTCACTTAGTATTCCTCAGCAAATTTTGTTCCCTCACTGTTCACCTCTTTATTTTTCAGATCGCTTATGAATATGTTTAATAGCACAGATCTCCATGCTGGTTTCAGTGATGATCTACCTCCACTGTGAAAACCAACCATTTGTGTCTATACAACCAGTTATTTGTTGATGTGAGGATCTTCCTTTTTGTTCCAGCAGATTTTATTTTCTTAAAGACTTTTGGGGAAGGACTTTGTTAAACATCTTTTGAACACTCAAGCAGGTGATATCAGTTGGTCCTCCTATGTTCTCCTACTTGCAGATTCCTTCAGAGAATCTGAATATATTTTTAAGATAGGATTTCTATTTTAAAGCTTATGTTGGTTCTTCACAATATGGCATCATTATTCAGCTTACACTAATTCTATTATTTGCTATAGCTTCTACATGTTTTCCCAGGAGAGATGTCAGATTTATTGGTTTACAGTTTTCTGGATCTGTCTGAATCCCTTGCAAAAATCTGTTGGTGCATTAGTCAGATTGCAGTCCTCTGCCTCAATATGTTTCTAACTGTCAAGCTGTACACCACTATCACCTGTTTCTCACCTGACTTTAGTATTTCTGAGTGAATGTCTCTGTTCCCAATGAGTTGCTATAGCTTGTTTTATCCATTTATTCTATAAGTTATATATGGACTCTTCAATTTGAAACAAATCCTAAAATGCAGTCCATAAATTAAGATTCTGAGGTGGGAATCTCTCCAACCTACCCCTTGGTAAAAACAGGTGCAAAAAATCCACAGATTTTCTGCCATGGCTTTCTCTTGAAAAAAAGGCTATGTTTTAAAAAAAGGCTATCATTACTTTTTATTCCTTGTGTAAGTTGTTTCTCAACTTCTTTTGGAGATTGTTAAGTTACCTGATTCCCAGACTGAAGACTCTGGCTTACCACACAGCCTTTAGAAGCAATACATCACAGGAGGTGCAACTTCATGCTAGGCTTAAATTTTCCCAGCTCTGAGTCACCTAACAAAAGGCCACCTTCCCATCCCCAAACCATGTGTTCTGTCCAATCATCATGTACTTGCATTAGTGCTCAGTTATATAAATGAGCTGATGGGGCTGAAAACTAACCCTTGTAAGAAACATTAATTTTTTCTAACTTCACAGTCCCAAGACACTTGCCCTGTCACAAAGGGAAGAAGGAAGGTGGGAAGACAGAGATAAAGCTTATAGTGTAACTGGTGCTTTTAACAGCAGTGAATATTTAGATTAACTTAATTTTGAAACTGTATCTAGGGTTAGGGGGGCAAACCTGGAGCACAGGTCAGAAATGAGTGGGTGAGGACACCTAAGGCTGCCACCAAATCCATCTTCTCACCTAATTACATGCTGAGTGTAATGCAGAATTCTGGCACTCAGAGGCTTAAGATAATCAATTACAATAATCGAACTTAATCCTTTTCTAAAGGGGTATTTAGGAAAACTTGCAGGGTGTATTTTCCCTACCCAGTGAAGTTATGTCTTGATTTTCAGATTTAGGAGTTAATTTATTGGAAGAGCAGGAGGGAAGAAAAATCAGGGACTAAAGAACTTTCAATACCACTACTAAAATATAGAGAGCTTGGGGGGTACTTAATCCCATCCTGCACTTCTGTCATCAGCGAAACATTGTTCCCCATTGTGCACACAAGGAGAAGTGCAAAGCTGACCCAGCAGATTGAGATGAGAAGATTAGAATCAGAAATTAAAGTCTCCTGGAGACATTGTTCAGCTATTATATACTGATAAATTTTTCATGGATTTACCCATGTTTAAAAAAACCAATCTGAACCTGGGAGCTTTAAAAAACATGCTTCTAATTGTCAGTATTTCCCTCTGATTGCCAACTAGGAGCAGTCTGGAAGATAGACCTTTTCTCAGCTAGGCTGAAGAGGAAAATTCACACAAAAAAGAATATAGAGATTCCAGTTTTCAAACTATTTACTCAGGCTACTTTTACAGTTTCTGATCCATTCTTCATTTGGATATGAAAACAAAGGATGAGCTCAGGGCATAAATGAATGGTACCATAAAAACATAAATGCCTGTACTGGGTAAGACCAAATGTCTATCTAGCCAAGCACTGTCTCAATCAGCAGCCAGAAGGAAGTATCTAGAGAAGAACAGAACAGGTATGTAATAAGACCTCTCCCAAGTACTCTTCTGTCTTCCTCTAAGCTGAGTTTTGAAGACTACCTGTGCTAGGCAACATCCATGTGTAATTTTAACCTCTATGGGTTTCTCTTTTGGGAACTTGTTTAAGATTCTCTTGAACCCATATAAACTTTAAACTCTAACAGTATCTTGTGGTTGCTTCATTATTTTATGTCTGAAGATCTTCTTTTCCAACTGTCATATGTCATCTGCCTTAATTTCTTGTGCCAGAAAAGACTGCACTTAAACCCTCTTTATGATGCTTTTGACTAGATATCTTCATCACCTCTCCCAACAACCTCTTTTTCTAGGCACAAAAAGACTCTACTTTTGAAAAGGTAGGGGCAAGAAATATGCAAAATGTGGTATACACTGGCATTCTGTGCTTGTGTTCTATCCCTTTCCTCCTTATTCCTAACATCCATTGAACACCACTAAACACTAAACAGCTTCTTTCATGGACCTGTCTTTTATAATCCCAAGATCTCATTTGTTGGTGGTAAGACAGCTGAAAGCCCATCATTTTAATTGCAAAGTCCCATATCCATCATTTTAACTCTTATTTAAACCAAATTTCATGGGATATTTAAGGACTACTCACTGAGCTTCATAAGATCCTCCTGCCAGTACCGCTAAGCATCCTCATCTTTATTGTCCTGAAAAAAGTGGTATCATCAACAGACTGCCACCTCATTTGTCACTCTCTTTACACTTTCCTCATGAATCAGAGGAAGTTGCTACATCTCCAGGCACAACTTCCTCTTTCAGGCTGAGATCCCAAGATTTCTTTCTTCATGTGGTGCCTCCTTCATTTCATCTTGATGACAATTCACTAGAGAGAGAATAGCCAGTTTTGAATCTCTGTCTTTTAACAACACCCAAGTATTTTTGGCTCTGATAGATGTAATACATGAGACAATAAGGTTTTCAAATCACCTCTCCTAGAAGGATGCCAGTCAGAACTCTCCAGTTCTCTTGGCATTGCACACACAGTGCAGTGCTTAGAAACTAATTCTCTTCTAGGTTCAACATCCGAGGTCAGTCACAAACACAGCTTTGAAAGAAGGGTACATTTGAATCCACTCTTCTTGTCAGATGAATAACAAAAGTAAAGCAATGCATCTTTAACAGAAAGCTCTAATAAAGGTTTTAAAGAGTGGTGATCATGGGAATTAGCTTGGGAAGTTGTGTACAATGTGGATCCAACTTAATCTAATTATAGCTCTAACACACACAATTTAACACTTGTCCTGGCAGAAATAGATGACAAATAAAATATTCTTCCAAAGAAAGGAAACAGAATTTTTAAAGTGCTTTTGAAAGTTTTGAACTGAAGGGATTTTTAATTCCAGCACAGTGTTTCTGAAATTTCTAAAACAACATCTTGAACATTTTTAGCCAAAACATCATAGGAATTGCTGTCTGAAAATAGCATTTTAGTAATGAGAAATTATTAGCATTGCTGAGATTGTTTTTCCATTGGAAAAAAAAGGTCAAAATGAAAACATAAAAAGTGCTGTTTTGGTGAAGCATCTGTGCCTCCCTTTGAGGTATCTGGCAGAATAGCTCAGGAACAGTTTGGGAATGAAATCTCTTTTTAGTCCTCATCAACATATTTATGTTTACCGCTACACAGAACCTTGCAGAAGCCAAGGGTTACTTTGCTTTTCCTCTAGTCAGTGCCAACATAACACAAGCCAGCAGCACTTTTTAGCCATCTCCTCATTCAGAAACTAGCATGAGAAAATTTCTAATGAATAGGGGCTGGATGACAGCAAGGAATATTACACTGATTAAGCTGAAGAACTAAACAATTTGGGAAAAGGAAAATCCATAGGACTTTTAGAAGTGCAAAGAAAACTACAAGTACAGAAAGAAACAACAATCTGTTGTGAAACCAGGACAGACACAGAAGGTAAATGGAAAATTTAAGAATTATTCTAGGAAGAGATGAAATGGGAGTGAGGAAGAGGCTACCTTCAGAATTCATGTCCTCATAACAATGCCAGCAAACCATTAAGGAACTTTGGGTGGTCCTATTGCTTACTGTTTCTCACTCAGCCTGTGATCAGTGGATTAGCTGAAGTTCCATGTAATATGTAAGATACTGGAGTAGGACTTACAAAAAATTGCAAAGCATCCATATCCTCTTGTAATTTATATTATTTGTGCTAGCCATCTCTTCACAGTTGACTTAAAAAAAATATTATATAATGCAGATATTAGGTACCTCTTAATTTTCAGCCTTACTTGTCAATGACATCATCTCCTTCTGCTGACTTACCAGCCTACACCTTGGTTTTCCTGTTGCTTTGAATGCTCATACAGTGCAGTTTCATGCATCTTGCTGGTCACATCTCATTTTTGTGTCTTGATTATTTGAATTCTATCTCTGTAGGCTCATGATAGTCCTTTAGGCTTGTCATTAATTATCTGATTCTTGTAAAATTCCTTTTTGAGTCTTTGGTTAAAGCTCATATGTTAACAAAAGATGTCTCTCAGTACACAGCCTGTCATCCCTTGCAATGACATAGTTTCTGCTTGTACCTTTGGTATCTGTTCTTTGAGAAACTGCTATCACCCTGTCTTCATGAGTAATTTTTCCCTTCTCCTTTATATGAAACCAGTCATTTTATATGAAATGCCAATTGCTTAGATTTGTATCAAGTCCCATAAAATACATTGATCCAATCTCCTATTTCTTAATGCTTGTCACATCCCACTACAACTGATGCTCACTTATTCCATATCCTGCTGTGAGACTCAGGACAGGAGGTTCTCAGTGGCATAAAGGAATTAGGTACTTTATTCCTATTGAATTTCATCCAAATGATAATTGAATTGAAAGTCAATGGGAACTGGGAGAGTAAAACCCTGTTATGTATCTAAAAAACTCTTACAGGGTGAGGTTCTCAGTTGCTTTTCCTGTCCTGAGGAACAAGCATGAGTAGAAGGGCTGAGGAGGACCTGTCATGCAAAGGTCCAGGAGCAGAAAAGCTGGTAGATCATGGCTCAGGCAGCAGGCTTGACCTCTTATTCTCTTACATATTACATAATGTCTGTGACTTTCTACGAGTACTTTTAGCCCAACTCATTTCCCAAATCAACAGACCCACCAGTCAGTTGTCAGGTACATTTAACCATAAAGTAAGGACAAAAGCAGTATGCACAGAATGTAGTTGCTAAACTGGAGACCAGCTCATTGAGTAACTCGTTCTCTGAGGGCTGACTGCATGTTAGGTCTGAGATCTTCTCCTGGGTGCATACAAAAGCTGACATGAACCAATCTGCACTGCAGCTACACACTCATCACTCCTAATCTTTGTGATGATGGTGGTTTTTTGCTTGGTTTTTCTTTTTTTTTTTCTCCCTCACCCCCAGACAGAGATCTCACAAGCTCCAAAAACAGAATAATAGAAAATCAGAAGCTGAAGAGAGTTGGTTTCACATATATGTATAAAATACAGTATTTATAATATTATTTCCATGACTTCATTTATGGTTATCTCTGTACTAATATATTGCCTGATTTTCTAGAACAGCAAGGAAACCAGCAGCTGTCACAAACTTCTTCAACAGAGTGATAGGTCATCAACCAACAGGGCCTAAGAGCTGGACTGTTGTGGGAGTTAAGCATTAAGGTCTGATCATCATTCCACTGAAATCAGAGAACTGCAATATTAACGCTAGTACGAACAGATCCTGTAGCTGGTGAATTAGTCCAAAATTCTGTGGAGGTGGCAGTTATTAAGAGGTGAAGGACAATCTAAAAAGAGCATGAAATCCCGAAAGCAATTATGAACTAGTCACCACTGAAAAAAGCTGTTACAATGCCTTGAGAGGGGAGATCTTAAATATATTCCAAGCATACTATCAAAGCAGTAATCCACACCAAGATGTAATGCTGTCACTCAGCCCTTCTATGCCTCAGTATTCTCATTAAATATGGCACTTTGAAACTTTAATTACAGGTAAATAGTTAATAGTCATAACAGTGTTTGGAAAACATGCTTGGAGGGAAAGAAGAAAACACTTTTTTTTCCTTTAAATTATTCTATGGTAAAAAAGTGAAGAGCTAGGAACAGACTTTTATCTCCTTGAAAATAACTTCACCATTAAACAATCTAATCCAGTGATTCACTGTCAAGACTCATAGTCCAACCATGTTTGTGTAAGTACTTAACCTGAAGGCCATCATACCATGACTAAAGAGTTACAAATTAAGATGGTGTAGTCTCTGTTCCATGTAAAATTTTCTTGGTCATTGAAGACACACAGAACAAAAAACAACAGAAAAAACCCAAATAAAGTGCATTTTGGAGTGTGTATTGTTCAGTGCCATTACTTATTATCTGTTAAACTGCAAGTGGTGAAAAATTTCAATTGCTCTTGTGCCTTTTCAAACTCTTTCTTTAAGCGAAGATACAATTAGTTATTTTCTTTTCCCCTGCACTTGACTGCAAGTTACTATTCTGCTTGTTTCTCTGATAAGCAAACAAGAAATTGGCAGGTATTAATAAATGAACAATTATTCTACATAATTCATGTTTAAAGCATCATCAATGCATCTTTAGGCAACATGTTTCTGGGTAACTAGGCTAGATTTTGATTTACGCTATGCTATCATCTTCCTGCTGTAATAAACAACACTATCACTTCATTTCCCCTGTACCTTATCAAGAGATCTACATGAGAAGCTACTAATTTGTTGCACTATGTAGACTTTCAGTGCAAATGACCTGTTGTGGAATTCCACAGCACTGCTGACACATTTAAAGAAAGGTCTTTCTCTTTCTAGCCAAAGAAAGCTATTGAGTGACAGCCATCAGTCAACCTGAAAAGATGAGAGAAATACAAAAACAAGAGGTACCTGATTGAAGTGGGCAATGTGTTAATCTTGTCATCGCATTTAAAGCCCCTGCTACTATATTTCTTGCCATTAATACAGCCATTTATGGAATAAATAAGCTGAAGGAATATTCTGTTACCATGTGCCTAAAGCCACCTTCAATGATTCCCATCATGCCACTGTGCAGAGACAGACAAAATGAAGGAAAAATGACAATATAAACTCTGAATGTGTATTTGTAATATTTCACAAATACATACAAAGATTAGATCACACATTTACTTTTTTACAACTACAAGAGATAACATCCCAAATACACAGTTATCCAAGCATAAATCAGAAACTGCTGACCTGAATGAAACCAAAACTCTCACAAACAAAACACTACGGTTATGGTTGAATGCCTGATGTTCCCATTACTTTGGCAACTGCTTGCAGTGCTATCTAATTATACTGCAGTTTAGTTTCCAACAAGATTTGACTGAGCACTGTTTTTATATATCAGAAAAGTTACCAGCTCTCCTGGAAATAGCAGTCTAAAATTTGTATTTGGCATAACTAGCTCTTCTTCCAAACTTCAGCCAAACTTAACAACAGATTTTTGTTCCCTCCTAGGATAGCAGGACATATCAGCTACAGATTCAGCAATAACTCTTGAAAATACTGGTTACATATGAAAAGCCCTGACTTCTGTATGTTATTTTTGAATTAACATTTTTTTCATTATTAATTCGTATCTTACAATACCAGATATTTAACAAGTTTACATATATCTAATCATTCATTAAATTTTAGCAAAACCAAAAGAGATTAATTTTATGATTGGTGTATGAGGGAGCTTAACTAATTACCTTTTACTGTAATGATGTAACATAAAGAGTTAGAATTTACATTGCAATTTATTTTGGAAAATGCTGGATAGATGAAAACAAAGGTCAAAAGTCACAGTGGATAATAGCTGATGGTTTTGATAATGCTAATTATATATTACTGAAGAATAAAGATAGAAAGGCAAATATGAGCATTAAAATAAAGATAAACATCCCAATGATTAATTTAAAATGAAAAAAAGAAAAAAAAAACCTTTAAATGTCTTTGTAGCTCACTGTCATAAACCAAAGACATAATGAAGCCTGAATTAAAAATGTCAGTTTCTGTGAATGTTGATAACTTGGTTCTTTGTTGTACAAGTCAAAATGTGTCTGCTTGATGGGTTAAAATGACAGTCTGCAAATGGGAGAAGCTAGAGCTAAAAAAAGAAGACCCCCCCCACTTCCCAAAAGACTTATAAAAAGTAGGCCCGTAATGCAGTACTTTAAGGAGAAGACCTGTAGGGTAGAAGAGCCAGTATCTTTAGAAGGTAACCAAGCAGCACTAAAAGGCAATGTCCATGGCCAATCAAAACTATTTCTCTAGCTGCTGGGGCTCTTGCATCTCTGTCTTCACACTAGACTGCAAACCCTTTGTACTAATTGCCAGACTGTACCAGATTTTCTGGTTCAGTTCCATCCCATAATTGACTGACAATGATGGGCAAGGAAGGGGAAAAATTCAGGCTCACCACTGTAAGCAGAGGGTCAGAAATGGTTTCGTAGGGAGCACATCACTGCTTGGCACTAAATGCAGGGTTAAGCAAGCATCATCTGTACTTACTTCTAATTCCTAGGTTAAAAGGGGGATGGGAAAAATATTCACACTGTACCAGGGTAAAGAGAAGATTTTGAAAGCTGGCATAGCTTCTGCAAAAATATTCCACAGAGACAAGAAAACCCCTGGAGGATTTTTGGAAGTTGGTCTATAATCACAATACCAGTATATTACTTATATTAAAATAAATAAAGCAGTTCTGTTAGTCCATGAAAAACATCCTCCCGTATTTACAGTAAGCGTACAAGTATTTACCTATGAAGGTACTTTTCCAAGGAATTAAAATAATTCACAGTCTTTTGTGCTGAAAAGATCCAAATAGAAATGTAGGTATATAGAAAATAATATGGAATTAAAAAGATAGAAATATTTTAATATAAAATGCATATATTAAATGCTTAACAATACCTTTTAAAAATCACAAATAAATATCTACAGGGCGTCTAATCTAATTCACCACAGCTTATAAGTATGTACATTTTTCTTGTTGGAGGGTCTTTTGCTTATTGTTGAATTGATTTAATAAACATAGGAAAAACTTAATTGATGAGGAAAATGCCACAAATTCTTTCAGAAACTGGACTAATGACAGAATGTTTCTGGCCACAAATCTTATTTACCTTCAATTGTTCTCCACCCACTTCATTTCAAGCAAACAGCACCCCCAATAGCATTTCCACAAAACATTAAGACAGTTCAGAGACCGAAGTAAAAAAAGAATGAGAGAAGGAAAGAAAGAAAGAAAAGAAAACAATCCAGTGCTTATGCCAAGTCAGTTCAAAAAACATACAATTGTCTGTACTACCCATGTCTTGGAAATATCATCCCCAGAGGTCAAACACTTCCCCTTTTACTGGTACCCTATCTTTGGAGCATACTTATTTGCAGAATACCTGCTCTCAGAACACCTCATTGTGCGGGTAACACACCCCTTACTTTCACTAGTTAGTTACAATACAGATTCTATAAGAGGAAAGACACATTTCATTCAAATCCATCCCCTCTCTAACCCCACCACCTCTCACTCCAAGAATGGTTATTTTCCCTCTTAAGCTGAAACCTGCTCCCCTCGCTCGCCTTCTACAAAAGCTCCAAATGAGTGATAAGCTGCAAAGTTTCAGAACTAGGCCAATAAAGTTAACATCCTAAAGCACAGACAGCAGAGGACTTCGGCAAAAGCTTACCTTTCAAACCCTGAACAGAGCTGTCTTTTATGAGGCCTATACAGCTGACAAGTCCTGGGACTGTCTCAAACACAGGACCCGTACAGGTGAAATTCTAATAGGTGGCAAACACCTGAGAACTGGACAAGAAGACTACAAGAAAAAAAGAAATCAAATGAGTAAAATGTCTTCCCAGAGCCACAGTCAGCTCTTGTGCATGGGGAGTTACGAATGCACTGGCTATAGACTTTTGTCCAAAGCTGTAGGGTTTTTTTTCCTTTTTTTTTTTTTTTTTTTTAGTGAAGCTAGATTAGTTCATACAAAACTCAACAATACAGCACTGAAACCCATTGTTGATATTCAACATTTTTCACATAGCGGAACAGAATAGACAATACGGTATCTAGGAAACCACGGGCTGGATTACAAACTGATGATATCTCATCCTTCTGGAGGGCCTGTAATCCTTTTTATTACCTACCACAGAAGGGGGGAAGAAAACCCAAAACAAAACACCACAGCATAAACCATCCCATATCGATAATGATTGAATTCTTTTCATAAAGAAATGAATTTAATCTTTTTCCTACTTCTGTCCTAAGCTTAGCCCCACCCCCATATGCATATATAATGAAATCCGTGCTTTTCACACTACTTAACTAACTGTTAAATGCACAGTGTTCATGACATTCTGTGCCATGAGGCTCATTTTAAAAAAACCTTCCACATTATGTATTTGAAAACAGTACTACACCTGGCCTTATACTAATTCTTACAACACTTTGCAACAAAAACATAACAATGCTTCTCTTATTCTGGAACAACACAAATCACATTTTCCTTCACCATAAAGTTACAACTGCAGTTACTGCTGGACAACAATATTTGAAATAATTTAGGTCTGTGCTGATTTTTTTTTACAAAAAATTCCCCATTTTCAAGCCTCCATTTAAACAGTCTGTATACTTGCATCACATCACATCTCCAGTTCTCAACATGCTCAGTTCAAAGGTTGTTCAGTGCAAACTCTGCTTTGTCTGTTTTTGCAGTGCTTGTACTTCAGACAAAGAAAAAAATACACTGTTTGTAGGGGATCCATGTACCCCTACACAGATTATTTTTTATGCTCCAATCTCACTGCATTTCTACAGACTCCAGTTCCCATATTTTCCTTAAAACCCCAAATAGTCTAGGTAGCCACAGAAGTGATTGTTCCTACCAGTTTCTTTTCATCACTTCTGCAATTGACCAATTGACAACTGATTGATGGTTATCTTTTCACTTCTACAATGAAAGAAATTACCATCACTATAGCTATGTACAGTAAATGCCTCCAGAGTAAATTACATGATTCTAAAATTCTCCTTAGCTCACTTAGTAAAACATCAACACAAAAAGTTTCTTTTTTGCCTCTCTTCCTGTACTGCAGATTTGGCCTTTCCTGTCAGCTACAGAAAAGAACTTGACAGCTTCTTTAAAAAGAGGAGTATAAAAGAACTTGAATAAGGGATGGCACAGGGCCGGGCTAAGGCTTCCATTCTCTGCAAGTGGCTATTCTTTGCACTGAAAAAAAAATTAGGCATGTGAGCACAGATAAGCCACATAAGAATACCCCAAAGAATATTCCCAGTGACCTTGAGATTTTGCTGCAATTCCGTATCCATTCTCTGCTGGAACAGCTTCATGAATTCTGAACTTCAGAATGACTAACTTATATCCAGAATGTGTGATTTATTCCTCATAGGGGTAAAAACACTCCCACAAAATTAGGAGGGAAAAGCATTTGTCGTTACAAAATAAAATAATTTTGTCCTTATATTTTTGCAGTAGTTGAAATGTATTAATAAGAATTTGGCTTCATTCCTATAGCTGGTTTTAGTGATGTTGAGATCAAAAATAGGTGCAATTCCATCTAAAATAAGATTCCTCTTAATTTTATCAGAATAAGACAGTGGAAACTTTTGATTGCTATACAATTAAGGGTAGTTTTCATCATTAAATATACTGCTGAGAAAGAAAATGATTTATTGGCTTTGGTTCCTTCTTGGAGAGCACTTTATAATAAAACCAAAAATAGACTCATTATTTCTTATTATTTAAGTAAATTCTAAAGGAGAATCCTAACTCTGTTTTGGTGTAACCAAAATATTTTGTAATGCTACAAAAGCCCATTTACACTTCAAGATACAAGTGTTAGTAGATCCTATTCAGTTTAGATTATGTCCTTTAAAACTTGTATTTCATTCTGCAGACTGGTAATCACTATGAACATTTGGCACTTCAGGTCAGCAGTATCACTAAATATAAGCCTTCCTGTGTTTTTGTTATAAAAGAAGATTAGGATCACATAGTCTTCAAGTTCTCTTTACTAGTTTAGTCAGGAAAAGAGTTTTCTTATAATTTATGTTATGCTACCTTTAATGTATCCTTCCTAAAGAGGTGGCTCCATAATGGACGATACTTTCCCCTGTATCAGACATTGGCCATGCCA
The DNA here is from genome assembly GCA_013399015.1 of Galbula dea. Lineage (NCBI taxonomy): Eukaryota > Metazoa > Chordata > Aves > Piciformes > Galbulidae > Galbula > Galbula dea. The sequence goes on along the minus strand of VWZX01007345.1, from coordinate 7,319,375 downwards.
GATCTAAACAGGATAATGCAGTACAGCAAATGTTTTTCAGACATTCATTTTAGTTATGTTTTCCCCTCTGAATCTATCAGCAAGATTACTTTTGGATATCTCTACCTTGTAATAGTATCCAAAAAAAGATGGGCAAAAAAGAATCAGAAGAGATTGGATCTGAAAAACTTACCCTCTGACAAAAGACTAAAGCTCATCTGAAAGAAGACTAACTGTGGTCTGCAATCATCTATTACTGAAAAGACTTCTGAGAGTAAAGAACTCTTTATTATGAGGGGAAAGAAAGGTATAAGAAAATGCAGAAGGTAATGTATCTCAATTGTTTTGTAACAAATATTAGAGAACTAGGAAAATATTGATGGAAAATTCATATTGTTCATCTCTTTCATTGTTGTTACTTTTTCAAAGAATTCTAAGCCCATGCACTAATATCCAGTGAGAAATAGCTGGTATTAAAATCAGTAAATTATAGAGTTAGTGTACTGCTCTGCTAACTAAATGAAAGGAGGATGGCTGCTAATAGTGTATATAAATATGATTTGACAACGGACAACAGAGAATAAAAAAGAAATACAGTGAGGGTCATCTTCAGTTGATTCAAAACTGCATTTAGAACAATTAACCAAAATAGTAATACAACTTTGTGCTTGGGTAACTGAAACAAAAATCATCTTCAGCTGTCTGAAAATACATATTGTCAGATTAATAATTATTTCTAAGAAACATATTTGTCCACATAGAGTTTTATTCTTGAGTATTTCTAAAAGGAACATTTCGTAGACCATCTATACTTGAGAGGTTGAAAAAAGGCTCAGGACATAACTTATAAGACAAAGTTCCAAATATTTATTGAGTAAACTAAGATATGAGATTAAATGTTAATAGCTTTGAAATAATATATGATTCTTGCTTCCCAGCAAGAAAACAGTTTAATGATGCAAGAAAGGAAAGCTACAACTGATTTTCACACAGGAAAACTTTAAACCGGAGACTTTCAAAACTGTTATGTGCTATTTATGCACATGTATTTAAGTTCAGCTTTTTCTTAATCCAAACAGTGGTTTGAAAATTTAAACAAGAAAAAACCAGAATAGAATTAAGTTTTAACATTTGCAAGTCTGATTTCCTATTATGTCATAACTACTTCCCAGGAGAGGTGAAGGAGACAGCAGGGACTACATGTATAAAACCACCTCTTGTTTCATTCTCTTGTCTTTGGGTGCAGGCTTTTAAGTATTTGTATAGTATAGGATCTCTGACTTTTCATTGCCAAGCATTCATTGTAAGTACCCCACAACACAACAAGATTTTTGAATAGAAGTCAGAAAAAACATGCATTGCCTCTGTTTTCTTTAAGAATGCTTCACAGAGTTTCAAGACTGATATAAAGCATATACATCTCATATAAAACACCTAATCCATGTCTATAAATGAAATACATAATGTTTGGGTGTTTATAAAAATAAAAAATATTTATAAAACCCAACTGACTAAGCAAATATAGGTTGGGGTTTGTTTAGACAGTTCAAGTGTCTGGTCATTTCCAAGACAGCAATTGCTTGTGAAAAGAAGTGCTGCAGGAACAGCAAATATTTTTACTGTGCCTTTGTGGAGTAAATAAATAACTTGTACAATGAGGGCTCCTAGAACTATAACAGGGAAACTATCTCATGTCAAAAGGATAACTAAACAACAACAGAGCTTTTTATAAAACTAAAAAACCTAAAGAAGCTTTGAGAAGCCACGGTGCTGCTTTCTGCAAATGGCAAGGATTTTAAAATAAATATTATTATAAAAGATGATATCAATTTAAAGTAAAAACACATCAATATGATTTTTGAATGTTTTATGGGCATCAACTCAACCAATATAACATTGTGTAACGGAAAGATTTTCAATATAATCCCCTGTAAAGCCTGTGAAGTTCAGACAGTTCTCATAGCTGTTATTTTAATATGAAGTAATTTTTAATCATACTGAAGTACTTGAAAATTAATATACCCTTAAACTCTCTTCTCTGTGTCACCATCTCCATCAAACCAAGTGTGTTTATTGTACTTCTGCTCTATGCTGTGGTTGAGAGCATGAACAAGGAGAGTATGTGTAGCAAGGACTTATTAGTGACAACTGTCAGTAAAGAGAGGGAATATCCTCAGGACTGCTGCAGCTTGTCTGAAAATTGAACAGCCTGCTGGGTTTGCCGCTTTCTGAGAAGATAGTGCTGTTGCTGTTTAACACACTAGTCCCTATTGCATCTCATGACTTTATACAGGTTCTTAAAGTCTGACACAGTCTTTGCTACACAGATGATAAAATCAAGGACCACTTAGACAGAGGATAGGAGTTCAGTGTAATATTCAAAGGTATTGATAATTCAGATGTTCAGAAGTGGGTTAGAGGAAGGGACGAAAGTATTTACAACAGCCACCCACTCAAAATTCCTTCTGAACGTGAGCTCAGAATCTGCCATTATGCTCCTACAGAAGAACAGGTTTTGGGACCAGCAACCATGAACACTTCATTTTTTAATGCAATCTGTTAGAAAAAAAAACACCAGAAAAGACACAAGGATGCAAGTGCTGACATTGCAGCCTACAAAGGAGACCATGAGGTACCAAGCACTGAACAGCAGCAGTCTGAGCACTGAACCCAACCTAAACACTTTGTTGTTTCGCTTTTGGGAGTAACCTATTAAAAACCCTGCAACAACCAAGAACAGGACACCTGTTCAGAGTCTCAGAATATACACTTTAATGAGGAATAAGACTTCTCTGATGTACCAAAGAAGGAGGAACATAAATGTATAGAAGTGCAAAACCTGACCACTTTGCTTTTAACTTCTGAAACTCAAAAGGAAGCTCATGTGAGCTTTGAGTCTGAGGACAAACATTTTGCAGAGAGTTATGGAGCATAACTATGGCAAGATATCAAACAAGACAGAACAAAATAGGGAACTAGAACAATTGAACATTTTACCTGTGGAAGTAATCTATGAAACAGGGGAGTTCTGAGTTGGAGGAAACACTCCACAAAGAGGAGTGTTACCATTGCGTATCACATAGAGAAGCACAGGAACATATGTGACCTGAACACCTGAATGTAACCAGCAGTCAGTTCCGAGATGTAACTTTTCAAAAAGAACAAAACTGAGGAGAAGTTCATATTAACTCTGAATTTCCCAAAAATAAGAGGTTAGAAGAGATGCCAAATGCAGAGAAACATCAGCAAGGGGAAGCACAAAATCCCATTCTCTGAGTCCTGAGAAGTTAAAGAACAGAAAGAAGGACCTATCTGTGAAAAAAGCAAATGACTAACAGGACAGTCTCACTTCAAGCTTTGGTAGAAGAAGCAGGAATTAGTAAGTATGCTGCTAAAATACAAATGATTTGATAAAACACAAGCACACTATTGAGAGGATGGAAAGTAAAATAAATTACAACCAATAATTCCACCATACTACACTGTGTGACTCTGTTTTTCCTTGAGCAATAAGACCCAGTATTAACAAATCCATACTGCAGGCTTTAGGTGGGGATGTGCTTCTGGTCTGCATAATTAAAACTACATTGAAATTAAGTGCATGAAAAAGTGATCTGATTTTACTGAGCAACCATGAATCCCATTGCTCTCAACTGAAAGTGTATCTGCAATTTCAAACCTAAAATTAGACACTTAAATCCATATTTAATAGCCAAAATAAGCAGCAGCATGGGATCTGGGGAAAGCACACTCTACAACCAGTCAATGTTATTTATAAACACAGTCTACAGGGGTGAAAAAGAGAAGTAATATATTAACATTGCTGAATGCTGAAATGGAGACTTCAGGCTTGATCCAGAACCTAAGAGGTTCTGTTAGAACCTCTAACAGAATGAGAGGTTCTGTTACACACAAATACATAGAGAAGAGGGTCTACAGTGCACACTTTGCCCCTTGCTGAAGAGTGAAAAAATGACAAAAGAGTACTAGAACAGGGATATCTTCCCTGACTGTGATACTTTACCAAATGGATAAACTTTTTCCCTGCTAATTGTCCTGCAGAAACTAAAAATGCACAGATCTATACAGTGCAGACTATCTGTGCCATAGTTCTATACATCTACACATTCTATAGAGCAAAATGATACAGAAAATATTTTTATTGTACATTTTGAAAATTATGTTTTATACTGTTAATACTGCTTAAGGTATAAAAAACTTAAGGTGTGATATAATGTTAGCCCAGCCATCTGATAGGTGGTAAAAATGATGTAAAGAAAAGAAGATGAGTGCTTTAACAATAATAATAAAATAGGAGTTTGTCATAAAACTGTTGTAACCTTTTGTCTCCTAATCACATATATTACTAACTGAATTATTGAATAATCTAATGCACAGTTTCCTTTAGGTAGCTGAAGTAATCCACACTGCCTTATTCACAAAACAAACCAAAAAATGATAGAACATAATTTGGGATTGAACACAAGTAGTTTGATTTTTTTGGGGAGTATTTTGCATTCTTGGAGTACACTAGCAGTGGCTATAATGAATGGTGTAAATGTATCATACAATGTGTTTATTATAGCCATTTCTCTGTAGTTGCTACAAGGGAACCCCTTTGAGGCTAGATAAAAGTTTACTAAAAATAATATTCAAATATCCTTTTAATCAAAACAAGATAAAGAGGAGATTAGTGCCACCAGTGTCAACACCACCACTTCCAAAACATATGCTCAAATAAAACATGAAAGCTTTAGGGGATTGGTTTTGCAAGCTTCAGTAGGTTACACTTCCTCTCTCTTCCAACTCTATGTATTATTAAAATGTATCAGCTGATGATGTGTGTTAATAACAAGCTCCATCCTCAAAGGACTCTAATTCATTAAAGGAGACTGTCCCCGAATTCTTAGAGGTTAAAACAAAATATTTATTTAGACGGTTAATTATCAATTTTATTTCAATATAGAAGCCTAGATTCTTTTAATGTCACTTAAATCAACACGATGAAATAAGCATATCTCAAGAAAAAAACCCACATAAATATCTAACAAAGTTTAATTCCCAACTAAACCTAACAGCATGAGGGCCTTTTCTCTATAAAATATCTATTTTTCAATACTATTGTAGGTATCCAAAATTGATTTTTTTCTAAATCTTGCTCTTCTTTTTCCCCTCCAGATTGAATAACAACTGTAAATTATATTTTTTATTTTACTTACAACGTGTTTAACTTTCAGAGAATGTAGCACATTCATTTGTCATCAAAATTATGCTCCCTGAACTTTTATTTTGAATACAAAAATTTCCAATCCTCCTTTGCTTCAGCAAAATTTCATCTGTACAATATCTAAGGATAGGATCTAAAAAATCTTAATAAAAACCCCATGGTCTCTTATTTAGTGTGGGAAATCAAAGTGACAAGAATGAGAGACATTAATTCAACTCAGTGTTTGGTGAAGCTGCCTGGAGTTGATTCCCACTGAAGGCACAAGAGGCTTGTTTATTGCTAATAGAACATCTCCACAAAGGTGTCAATTTAGTTCAAAATATTGATTTTCCCATCCAAAGGTTTTGTGGTGTAGATTTGGCCATCAAAGACTGCAGATAAAAGTGAAAGAAACACTGCAATCTGGAGAGCACTCGAGCATGTAACAATCCTTAAAATTCATAGTTTACTGCTTGGACCAGGAGTGTGTGGTAGATAGGTATTGTGGCCTGAAATCCTACATATCACCTTGATTCCTTAGGGAATTCAACCCAGACCATGGAGAGGTCCTCATGGCATGTTCCACAGTGCCCCCACACTGCCTCCTGCCCATGGCCAGGCAGCAACTAGTGACTGCACAAAGCTATTAACTTAGAAGAAGGGGAAGAAGTTATCATTCACACAAATCCCCACCAACGAAAATGAATGAACATAAAATATGGATATAACTTAAGCCCAGTGGTCTTTTCTGGCCAACTTCCATGGAGCAAAACTGCCATTTCCTTCCAGGTAATTTTATACAACAGAGCACCTAATCAAGCCATCACCTTGCACTGACTTAGTCACTGCTCTGCATCTCTTACGGTCACTTTCCACCCCACAGATCAATACTGTGGGTGTTTCACATGCACACTGTGATTCTGGTGGCACTAAGAGGGCCCCAGATGAAGGTCTGCCAGCCTGCTACAAAGCCATGTTCTGGGACAGACTCCAGTAACGGGAGCCAGTAAAAGGAAGCTGAAAGTGTGAGCGCCAGCCACAATGACTCCTCTGGTGCTCCGAACAAGTGCAATGCTGAGATCAACTTATTGAAAAATAAAACCACATTAAAAAACCCCTAGAACATGACAAAAATTTAAAAATACAAAAGTTCTGTTTCTACAATGCTCTGAAATTCTGTGAGAACACAAAGTTTGAGCACACTTCTATCATTTTGTTAGATGCTTCTCTTCAGGTGCCTGTCACCTCAGTAACTTTTAAATGAAACAAATCAGCACATCATTGACACTGTCTCCCACAGCATCCTTGCAGCTAAACTGAGCAAGTGTGGTCTGGATGATTGGGTAGTGAGGTGGATTGTGAACTGGTTGAAGGACAGAAGTCAGAGACTTGTGGTCAATGGGATGGAGTCTAGTGAGAGGCCTGTGTCTAGTGCAGTCCCTCAGGGATCAGTACTGGGACCGGTACTGTTCAATACATTCATTGATAACCTAGCTGAGGGAACAGAGTGTGCTCTCAGCAAGTTTGCTCATGATGCTAAACTGTGTGGAGTAGCTGACACACCAGAGGGTTGTGCTGCGATTCAGCGAGACTTAGGCAGGCTGGAGAGTTGGGCAGGGAGAAATTCAATAAGGCCAAGTGTTGAATGATTCTGTGATTCTGTGGGACGACCAAACCCATGTATCAGTAGAGGCTGGGGACTGACCTGTTGGAGAGCAGTGAAGGGGAAAGGGACCTGGGGGTTCTGGTAGTTGGAAGGATGAGCACGAGCCAGCAGTGTGCTCTTGTGACCAGGAGGGCCAACGGGATTCTGGGATATAGCAGAAGGGGTGTGGTCAAGAGAGGTCCTTCTCCCCTTTTACTCTACGCTGGTGAGGCCGCATCTGGAATATTGTGTCCAGTTCTGGGCCCCTCAGTTGAAGAAGGATAGGGAACTGCTGGAAAGAGTCCAGCACAGAGCCACAAAGATGATTAACAGGGTGGAACACCTTCCTTATGAGGAGATGGGTCTCTTTTAGCTTGGAGAAGAGGAGACTAAGGGGTGACCTCAACTATGCTTGTGAATATGTGAAGGGTGGGTAACAGGGAGAATGGGGTGAGGCTTTTCTCAGTGAAGCCCAGTGACAGGACAAGGGGCAATGGCTGTAAGATGAAACATAGGAGGTTCCATTTTTTTTCCCAGTTCAGGTGCCAGAGCACTGGAACAGTCTGCCCAGAGAGGCTGGGGAGTCTCCTTCTCTAGAGACATTCAAAACCCATCTGTGTGACCTGGTCTGGGGAATCCTGCTGTGGCAGGGGGCTTGGACTAGATGATCTTTCGAGGTCCCTTCCAACTCCTAACATTCTGAGATTCTGTGATTCTGTGAATCATGATGGCATTTGAAATAAAAGAGGTTGCACTCTTTATAAACAGTCATTACAGATATCTTACACCAAAAATATGGCATGGATCTAAAAGAAAAGAGGTATATTAAACCATGGGCAACAAAAATAAACAATCTTCAAAGAATTTTGTAGCCTTTTAAGGAATTTTTACAGAATTCATACATATTTAGTGAATAAGCAGAACATTTTAAGCCACTTTATTCTTTCACGTGACCATTTGTCAAGATAGGCTTCCAAATGAATACTACAAAATATGAAATTCCTGTACTAAGTATGTTCTGAAATTCTGAAAAAAGTTATATTTAACAGTATATAGGGAAAAGCACAGAATCTGATTACAACTTCTAAAAAATGTAACTAGGTTAGCCACATTCCCACGTGCAAAAAATAGATCAATTCCAATGGGTTTTATTTGCACGAACACTGGCATAGGATACAATTCTTTCCTGAAGGTTTTGAAATACAATTTCACTATTTGGTACTCATGTCCATAGAACCCACTTGTAGCAAAGTATGAAACTGATTCTAATAGGGGGTTTAAAGCTAGGAATTATCCATGATTAAGGTAATTACAATAAAACTAAGTTCATTACACTAAGGCCATTACACTGATTTTTTCCTTTATTCTAGTAACATTTCTACCTGTTACAGGATATCCTGTGGGAGTCCTACCAGAGAGCAATGGTCTGTACCAACTACTGTACAACATTCAGAATTTTGACATGAAGGGCTTGATAACTGAGATTCCTAGTGTTAGGATTGGGCCTGACCCTTGCCTAAATTATTTGGCTACAATGCTATTATTAATAAAGGTAATGGAAGTGTTATTCAAAATTGGAAGAACGGTTCTGTATTGCTTTCCCTGTTGTAGGAAAGATCAGACCTCTGTGGGAATCGCTGGAGCCTTGATTAAGAAACTGGAAGAGCAGCCACTTCCTGGTTGGCAGGGAGTCTGGGAAAAATTTGGTAAAACGATGGGGGGTGTGTCACCTCCCATTGTTTGGGACTTCACACCCGAGCAGGTGTTTGATCCTGATCAGGTAGCTCAGTGTTTGGTAGAAGGTTATTTTCCCTATGATGATCCACATATGCGACTCTCTGCGTTCTACTGGGGCCTGGCTAGTGCCTATCGAGCTGCTGTAGACTACTTTCGAAAGGCTAAGTCTGCGGTAGAAACTCAGACGGAACCATCTGAAAGCGGAGATACCCCTGTTGAGCCTATGGAAGTCGGGGTCGAAACATGTCGTACGTGGAACCTCGAGAACACTGAAAGTCAAACTATGGTAGAAATTCAGACTAAACTATCCCAGACTGAACCATCTGAAAGCAGTGATACCCCTGTTGAGTCTATGGAAGTCGGGGTCCAAACATGACGTATGTGGAGCCTCAAGAACACCAAAAGTCACACTATGACACCTGAAGACAAGCCTGTGACCGAAACGGGGAGCCAAACCACAAACTCGGAAATCACCATTGCCCACATTCTCCACCAAAATCTGTGATGGTTTGGACCTGGCTNCTCCACCAAAATCTGTGATGGTTTGGACCTGGCTTTCTGCCAAATACCCAAACCCACAGTGTAAGCTTTCTTCCCCCCCTCCCTTCCTTCTCAGAGTAATGAAAAAACCTGTAGGACAATTAGAGAGTCCAAAATAATTAAATTATATTAGAGATTAATACATATATCTAAATAATACCATATACAAAGTAGATGGAACCCGCCAAAACACCCCCCTGGGAGGGGAAGGGGAAGGGGAAAGGGAGAGGGGAAGGGAAGAAGGGACGAGGGAAAAAGAAAACAGAGAGGAGAAACTGAAACAGATATGTAAGCTTAAAGCAAATAAATCTCACTACTACTATTCTTGAAGTGCAGGAACCGCTGCTCCCAAGGCCTACAAGGCCTCACTCCCCCACACGGGCAGGAC